>JACCGJ010006080.1:0-10031 GCA_013407085.1 Atriophallophorus winterbourni
TTAATGTTCCTCGTTTCCGTCTGTATTGAGCCGAATGCAAATTCAATAATTTAAGTCTCGTTTCGTATGGATAATTTGATAGTCCCAGGACGAGTTTTGTCGCTCTACGCTGTGGATTTTCCAATAGTAGAATATCTTTTTTCAACCAAGGATCCTATGCCGGCATAGCATATTCAACGTGAGGACAGATGTACGTTGAAATCAATTTGCAGACAATGTTGGGGTCAAACGAACCTAGGACTCTTCTAAGGAGACCCGAGTTGCTTTCAGCTTTGCAGCTTGGATTTAGATATAAATAGATCCTTAGAAGGTCCGTAGAAGACGATGTGACATTCGCTCATTTCAAAAAAACTGCGTGAGTCCTTTGACTTGATGTGGTCACAGTCGTATGCCGCACTCACAGTACACGAAACAAACTCAAGTTGTTTGATATTGGAAATCGATTCCGGGCGTAATTCATTTGTCACCTGCACCTCTCTGAAAAACAGTTATTTAAATTATCACACACAAAGTAATTGCTTCATTATCTACGGTAGAACATGTAACCAAGCAATCTACCCTAAAAATCTCAATAAAATCAAAATTCCATCAATATATTATCGATGAAAAAAATCAATCAACTGAAGGACATCGATAATGATTTCGTATTCGGGGTCTTGGTTTTCTCTCAATGGTGGTTGAGCACATGGGTGGTGTGATAACACTTCACGGAGATCCAGGAACAAGGACTATCACGAGTTTAAATATTGTGATGTTGACGTCTTCATGTAAAACAAAGCCTGTTGTTTCGGTTTCACAATGACAATCCAGCGGTATTTCCAGGTTCTGGGAGAGGTGTGTGTGGGCGAACAACTCTAGGCATGATGACTGAACAAGCCTCAGAGGTAGGTCATACATGCTGCTCACTCTTTTGTTTATTATGTCCAGCATTCCCCTAATAACAAAATATCGACACCACGAGGACAAAGGTTCGGCTAAGTAGCTTAAAGTCCAAGAGTAAACTTTTACGTAATATCGAAGTTACGTTGAGATACAAACCACTATTCTTAGGGACTTACGGAATATATAACGCTGCGTTGGGATTTTAAATTACAAGTTTGTATTGGAAGAGATCCGAAGTTCAATTTCTACCGTGGTGCTCACCACAGCTACCTGGAACTTATTGATTTCGGATTAGAACTCTTACCAAATCGATCGTCTTATGAAGCGACAGAAATAATCAATATTAACAGAGACACTTGATTGATTTGTGAGTTTTTTTTACTGTGACATGTGTGCAGAATCAGCATTTCTAAAAAGAACAATTCAAAACATTTTATGTTGATAAATCGGTAGCTAAAAGATTTAACGAACGTTTTACCTGAGCGAAAATTTGAATTTCAGCTTTAAAATCACCCGCGTAAATTAAATTAATTAACATGGTGCATTCAAAGAATTTCAAAATATCCCGTTCAATTACCCGATATTTCAAAGTGATGAACTTATCGAATTCAAGGCTCTTAACACGATTTAAAATTTGTGGTGAATAAAAGAGAATACCTCTACGGTACTGTGGCATATGCCTATAAAATTTAAGAAATATCGTACTATGATATTTCAATCCTAGCGGTGTGAAGGAGTTGTAAAAATGATCCCAAGTATGTCAGGTGGCGGGGACGTGTTGGTCTTAAATTTATGTTTGGGTAAATTTGTTTTTTAAGTGTGTGTTTATATAACGCAAGCACAGATTCGAGTAGAGTATTTTGGGGGCCGATCGTGTATTCATAATTCACAGAGATTTGAGTACAATCGGCTACAGTAGTTTTTTGGAAACGTTTCAATTCTGGCACAGAGGCTTCCTAAGACCAACCTAATATTTTATTAGATTTTTCATTTCCTTCAGCAAGTGTTAACCCTAACCTCATTAGTTATGTACTTTTACGCTTGTGGGCCACAGTGTCAACTGACCTTGACCGTGTTCACTTGTGTTAGATTGATGGGCATACACACAGAATTAGGCAAACCGTCCACTGATCCTGGTAATCCCGACGCGACGTGATACCCCTTTTTGCGGTGAAGTAAAAACAGAGGTGGGGGATTGACTTTCACTTAGTTAATCCTGACTATCATCCTTCGTATGACCGAAGCACAGATTGTTCAGGGGTTAACACTGTATTGTCCATTCTTTGATGCTCATTCTACTCTGTGGCATCGCAATTTCTGACGGTAAACTCTTCCAGAGAAGGCATTCAGGGAGACACGTTAAAATTGTCAGGATGTCAGAATGATGAAGAACCCTAAAATAGAATCAGAAATAAGAAACACGATGGTGATAACAGTTAGCGATTGAACTACTATTTTTAATCGATTTTCATGTGTTTTGACGGGGAAGGTATCACGGGATATTATACCACTTCGTAATTAAAACTTATTACCCGCGAAACAAGTTGCGCCTGCATGCCACTGTTGGATAAGGTTGCTACAACAGACCCCGTTCAATCAGATGTGTCCAGACACAAGCAAATAGGATTTAAACTCGCCATCATGAACAAAATGCTCGTTTGCATGCATTTCCATCACGCAAACACTCCACGACCGTTTTCGTGCTGTTTCCGCTCATCAGTTAGAAACAATATAAGAAGAATCGGCATGCGCTTGAAACCGTGGAAGAATGGAAAACAAGTTGTGCTTGAATGTCACTGTTGGATAAAGTTGGTATGATCAACCTGTTCATTCACATGAGCTTAAACACATGTAGATAGGGATTAAACCCATTACGCTCATTTGCATGCATTTAAATCACACAAACATACCACACCCGCAACGTTTAAAAGGAAGCGACAGTATGATCAAGACGTCAGACTGAATTGGTCAACCGTCTTCATGTGTGGTGTTGCGTGCTCATGTGGCTGCAACCCTGATCTTATCCAACCGTGAACGAAGTAATACTTTGAGGCTGTTGTTGAATAAAGTTCATATTCAAAGTTACAAAGCGATACCTTGTCATGTAATCATGGCATGTATAACCGATCGTGGAGTGATTCTGCATGGAGAATGTGAGCAACACAATAGATTATTCCGCAGTGAGTTGAAAGATTCTGGTCTGCCGATCAGTTTGGGCACGGTTTCGTTTTATTGTTTGATAGCTTGCAGCAGTGGCCATTCTCAGCGTGTAGGCTGTAAGAGTTTGAATTTCTCCTCGGATTCCAGGCAAGGATGAACTGCCCAAAATCTTGCCCAGTGTCAATCAGACAAATTGTCTGCTAATAAGATTTTGACCACTTTTACATCTCCTGGAAATCCCTACCGACAGATGTTTACACAATCATCTAGTGACAGGATTTTCAGGAACAAACTGGATATATTTATGCGTAGTAATTCCACCTTACACCCTGCTTATAAAACTTATTTGAGCAACTTCGCATGACATTTTTCCCAACGAATATTTTTCCACCATACAGAGAAAATAAATGACATTTTTTTCTACCTACAAAAGGTGTCCATCTTCCCAACGTCCTTATACGAATATCCTATGGTGTAGTACAGCTACAAGCTTTTTATACCATAAATTCTTGAATCTTGAATTGAATCGCCGTAGTAAACGAAGAATGAACTTGTTCGGGCGTCACAGCTTAACAGTAGAGCTTGCAGGCCAATATGGTGTCTCGAAGAATAGTGCTTCTCACATCCCCGGAACTCATACGGCGAAGGACATGTTGAAATTTATTTCCAGTCCAATTACGGACTAAGAGGTTGACACTTTGACTGTCGTAGAAATCCAGTCCTTGCATCTCTTTGTGGCATATCAATCTAGCTATCCAACTATCCATCTATTTATCTCTCGTTCTGAGCAGTTCCAAGGAATGACACTTCAAATCTACTCTCTGCCGCTTTAGAGGAAATTACTATCTGGTCAGAAGAGAGATGCCCATCGTTGAATCCTGAAAAATATTTCTAACTTGTGTTCACTAAACGCAGCGAAGCCATTTTCAGTAATCTTACTTTGTCTAGAATTAATTCCACAGATCTGACTACAAGAAAATACGTCACCACCATATCCGACTGCCTTGCTTGGACCAATCACATAAATTCTCAACTTAATAACTTTCGTATGATTTCTTATTATGCCTTTCGTCTTCATTCGCTCGGCGCGAAGTCTAAGCTCATTTCGCCGTTCATGTTCTCTTGTATATTACAACAAATTCTGTACTGGTCATCTGCTATTTTCCCCAAACCTCTTTAAAAAAACTTTGTGTTGCTCAAACGTTACATCTGGATCGTTTCGCGCGCAAGATCTATTCCTTCTTGAAAAAATTCGTGGAACAACATTTTCCTATTGCGATCAGCTTGTGGATCGTATTAGTTAGTTAATTATTTCGTAAATCTTTTCATAGTCATGCCAACGTTTTCCAACAGTGACTTACAAGCTCATACCTTGTCTATTCATAGTTTCTTCTGCCTCTACCAACAAATAGCCTCGCGATTATTCATATCAGACGGAATTTGCGTAGCAGAGTTCAACATACATTGTTCGCTTACCGCCTCCTCACGCCACAATTGCACCAACAAATAGTTGATTAAACCAACGTTATTTTCGTCTCTTTTTTCAAATTGGTGCAACATTCCTGTTCAATGAAACGTATCAATTTTATGCTCAATCCCCTTCACCCGTACTTTTGTCTCGTTGTCTAAAACGAGAATGCGTCTAAATCTTGTGTCTAGACTCTGAGGATTTGAACGGAATATGCACGTTGTATGGATGCAAGAAGACTTGGTTCTATTAATTGACGTGGCTGTATATGTCCAGACGGTCAATGCAACCTTATTTTTATTCTCGGCGTACACGAGCGCATACTCATGGCAAGCGAATCAAAAGATTGTAGCGAATTGTTCCATTGATCTTGCTGTCTGGCGATCAAACTAGTTCACGCCATGTTGGTAGTAAAGGTTGTTGTTTTTATTTGTCGCCAAACGGTTCCACGCAGTGTTGGCGGCTGATTGAATTTCCGTAGCCCATGTGGTTGGCGGAGATAAACCTTCGACCAAGGCCAACAAACTCACAATGTTTTATTTGGTTTATGTTTTTTACTCAAAAAATATATTCCATGCACACATTAGCCAGACTGCCAGGTAGCATGACTTGATGGATCGCTCAGCCATTTAATAACATTGGCTAATTCAACTCAACTGACTGGAAATCCCCATGTTTGTCAACCGAACATTTGATGAGGGAGAAGGATATACATTTCGGTATTACACGTCCCAGTTCTACAGGATGTGGGACGCGGAAAATGGCAAACTGAATGTTTGAATATGGCATAATTTATCTGAGCGAACTTTGTTCCAAGACCCAACTTATGAGTCCAACAACGATATGTGCATCATCTCTTATTAATTTTGGCCAAAATCAATAACTTAACCAGTTTAAGTATTATCACGTGATATTGATTTTTCGATGTGGACTGATACTGATACGAACCGTTTTTAACATCTTCAATGTATGTATTGTAGAGCTTCGATGTGAAATACCGACTGACTGAAATATCGACTGACTGGTCATTAGTCAGGTGATCAAGGCAGAGTGTACGACTTCAATCTGATTGGCCAAGATTATTGATTGGATTGTGAGCCAATCGGGGCCGTCTGTGGAAGGAAAATCTAATGCAATCAGAAACCGTAGCCGGAATACGAAAGGATAAAATGTGGATACAACCTCAAATCTCTGTACTATGCCACCTCGTTACTATGCCACTCTCGCTACTATGCCACTTTTGCTCGGTCCCGACAAAATTCAATACAAAATAAATTTACTATGCCACTCCCTACTCTCGCTACTATGCCACTATTCTGTGACTATTTAAAAGTGCATTTTTGCGCATTTTACGCATATAGTCAGCCGGTTTCAAGGTCAAACACGCGATGTTTCTCCCTGACGCCAGCTACAACAAGCCAATCACCTCACGCACAACGACAAGCCTCTTTCCTACTCTTGCTTTAAGTATCGATAGATAGACCCACGAAAGCGCGCGCACAAACAGACACTCACAACAGTGACATCGTTATTTTTCAAACTATTCAGCCGATAATGTCAGCTCAAAAACGCAAGCGAACAGACTTTACGCTGAAGGAGAAGTTTGAGATCATCGATGCTGCGAAGAAGGAGCCGAATCAGTCCAAGTTGGCGAGGGAGATTAGCAAGAAATGGGGCGTCGAAGTTAAGAGAACCACCGTGAAGGGCATACTCAGCAAGAATGATGCAATTGAAGCTGCAACCAAAGCTGGAGTTCCATCGAAGCGCATGAAGCTGACGCAGCCTCACGACCCGAAGTTTGAGGAGGGAGTGCTGATGTGGCTGAAGCAAGCAAGAGGACTGAATGTGCCTGTCAGCGGCGATCTGATCAAGGAGAAGGCGATAAAACTGGCCGAGCTGATGCCCATCCCAGACTTCATGGCGAGCGACGGTTGGTTAGACAGCTTCAAGAAGCGCAATGGCGTTACGTTCAAGACAGTGCAGGGCGAAGCTGGAGCGGTGGATTCCCAATCCCTTATTGATTGGCAGCAGCAGGTTCTATGGCCCTTACTCAGTCAGTTCTCTGCAGATGAAGTCTTCAACCTGGACGAGACTGATGCGAGCGTGTGATCGGCTAGACAACGAGATGAACGAGATCCGACGAAAGAAGATGCGTCAGCCGACGATTTCTGAGAGCTTTGGACTGATCGATTGAGCAAATAAATGATGGACTTGAGAAAATAAAGCCGTTTTTACAAAACCTCGTTACTATGCCACTCTCGCTACTATGCCACTCTTGCTCGGTCCCAACGGGTGGCATAGTACTGAGATTTCAGTGTATATTTGTACCTATACTTTCACTCTATGCTTATAGTACAGTTAATTGCTTTTTCAATCATAAATCTTGAATCTTGAATTCCGTAACGACATTGAAATAAAATGTTCAGGATTTATCGATGTCCGAATTGCCATCAACTTGATATTATATTAATTCACTATCTTACATGAATTTAAAACGAAATTAGACGGTTTTCCATTGCATTATTTGTTTCCCAAACACTTGTATACTGCTTAATCTTTTGTTCGTTATCTTGTTTATACACTCAAATATCAATTTTTACCATCCTATGATAGTTGTTTAGCTTGTTGTTTTTTAGACCATTAAAAACCTTGAATTACCTAAAATCAATTCATTTGACCCTTACTTGGCTCAGTTAAATCGAGTCTCTGAAATCGTTTCATTGTTTTATGAAACAAAGCTTAATTTTTGTTTGTTCAATCACAACTTATAACAATGTCCATGATGCGTAGCGCCAGTTTCGAAACTCTTCTCCACTGACCAAACACACCAATGGATACTCCCAAAAATTCCGCTTTCATTGTTACCACTAGCTTGAAAGATGAATGTTGTGTAACAATTGAAAAGCCAGATTATCTTGAAATAAATGTGTGTTTCACAGAGATTTGGAATGTAATTGGTCGGACAGAGTTGGCAGCAAGATTTCTACAGACACAATATGAGTTCGTGTGTTTTTGTTTTCGTGGCGGAACTATAAAATCTGTGAAACAGCAAACAAAAACATTTCTAGCAAGATGACTCTATTGAAACTGTTAATCTGTTTCATATACAGCGAAATTTGTAGTATTCAGTTTCACGGCGATATTGAGGGTGAGCATTTAAATGTCGTCAAATCATTTTTCATGGTTTAATCCTTTGTTCAAACATTCTAATTTAAATCATTATAAATAAGGGTTGGTAAGTAAAGTTTATTCGCAATTAAATAGTTTCTTTTTGTTAATTTAGACTATTCGTAAATATGGCAAACCAGGTTTAAGTTGAATCGTGAAAAATGCAATTATCTTTACAAGATCATAGGAGATAAGTATAAATTTCATATCTTACTTTCATGTGTCGATGTAAAAGTTTCGAAGAAGGAGTAAAAATAATTCCAATTATGACATGATGTGTGCTAATTTTAGTCGAAATGTGTGTTTAGGAAACTTGAATTTTTGTAATGCGTGTGTATGACGTATGAACTGATATTTTTCCAAGATCTGAAGCCAACACAGTATAGTTCAGCATGAAAGTTCGTATCATTTCTTTGAAAATTATTTTATCCGTTGACGGCAAACTGTCCCGGAGTAAGCATGTACAGAATCAATAGAAGTTCCGACGAAAGTTCGGTCCAGGGAATGTGGGTGAAATAATCACAGCATGTATGGAGATTGAAACCGATTTCTACTGAGTAAGAATATACATGTTATTTGAGATTTGAATCGAACTTAATGAAAGTTTATCCAACTTTGCTTGGACACTTGGAATTGCATTCCATATCTACATTGTGTTCAAAGCAATTCGTCAAGCTTTTTTATACCAAAAGTTATTTTATTGTAGATTTTATGTTTGCTGAGAATCATCTAATTGATTAATGGTAAAAACCTTAACAAGGGATCCGGTGATATAGAACTTTTCCGGGGTGGAAATTAAATTTCGGACAGGTTTGGTGTCCGCTCACATTTTCTATTTAGATTGAGCAAGGGTTCAACGGATCAAGTATTTTTAGGGATTTATGGTTATAAATATTTATACTTTACAGAACCACAGGGTTACGGTATGAATCAAAATGCGAAAAATCTAGTAATATAAATCAAGTCAGATGTAACGCTCACGAATGATGTACGTTTGCATATATCTAATTACAACTTTGATTTAAATATCGACAGGCATGAAGTGTCCACCATATGCCGAGGTAGGGTATTCAAAAGAAATATAGAAATTACGTCAAAATAGTCATTGACTATCAACATGGGAATTTTTATGTAAATAAATAAGATATCTCCATGTGTTACATTCTCACCACACTCTTGATACAAATGTCTCAGTGGATGTCCTTCAGTAGACACAATAATATCGATAAGAATACTATCGCGCAGTGTACTCCTTTGGGTAGAGTCATATATACCCAGACGTCACAATCTTTTGGAGTACAGAACATTGCGAAGAATCATCACGAACTTTGTTGCTCTGTGATAGATTTTATCAAAGCGAGCAATCTCTTTTCACAGATATCTACCGGATACTCCATTGTAGCGCGACAGAGTATCAAATAATTCGAAACGTCAGTGAATTAATCGGAATATATTTGGTATCAATGCATAACAGCTTTCATGTTCTTTAGGATCCACGACGTGTTTGAGAGAGTACACATTTCTGTTACACGCGGATCCCAATAATTATCTTCTATACTATACATTAATTCACTTATATAGAAATACAATAAGCACGCGGCTTAAAATACGTGGTGTTTCATTAATTCAAGGTACTTCAACTTTCAAGGTTTAATGGTTGAATAAGCATAAAGCTTAACAATAAACATAGGTTCTGTGAAACGTAATATATGAATGATGGAAAACATGCTCGGCATGGTTAACAGTATATCAGTAGTAGGAAAATGAATAATTTAAATAAAAATCCTCTAAATTGGGTTTAACTCATGCATCTTTTTGATGAGCAACGGTTTAACATAACCTGTTGACAAGGAATTTGAAACCGACAGAATTAAAAGTACCTTCACAGTTTAGGTTCTCTGACAACCGAAGCCCAACTCCTGGCCTGCTCGTGGCGGAACTGCTTCTACTGACAGGAGAAAGAGCTAAGGCGGGTGACTGGCGCCTCAAAACCAGTTCGCTTCGGGTAGATGGAGCTCGTCAGCCTGGGAGGGCAGTCCATCTAGGGGATGGAAACCCTGACTCCAACCTCCGCTTCCTGCGGATTACACAATCACAATACTCCGCCGAGGACGGTCCCAAGCCCGTCTGCAAAAGGAGGAGGGTTAGACGCGGGGTCAGCAACCCCACTCTGTAAAAACCTCAAACCGCTACTGAAACCAAAGCAACATGTCATACCAAAGGAAGATCTCCATGCTTGAATCGAGAAGAAACCTCATCTGAGATAAAAATGAAGCAGACTGGTGAAAGCCCACCGGAAGCCAGTCAGCAGATGAACCTTCTGTCGATGAAAGCAACAACTAAGATTGCCACA
>JACCGJ010006086.1:0-60641 GCA_013407085.1 Atriophallophorus winterbourni
AAACTTTGTCGCGATGGCTATTTCATCTGGCCGCAAATCAAAATGATCACTTTTCATTTTCAACGGCAGCTTTCTAGTTCCCAAATGCCCACTTATGTTTAATTTTAATATTCCGTTGCTATCCATATTATAAACAACATCGATTTTCGGTACGCGAGCTGGGGCCGCAAATATCCCGAACAACAAAATACATTCTCGAGAAGTTTTAATGTCGTCTGATTCAACAAATGAGAATATTAATGAACCTTGGTCATCCTTGCTGGTTGTGTAAACTTTGGACACTTCCACAGGGAGCGGGATGTTCCGTGGGATAACGGAAGAAACAGATTCTCCATAAACGAGGACATTCAGTGGAATCGGATTGACCTCTTTTATGATCAAACTTGAGAAACCGTCACATGTCGATCCTATGGACCGGTTTTGCTCAAGTGTGCTAGCAAAAATTGCGGTACCTATACAAACAGCCTCTTCCGGGTTCAAAATTCTATTCATTGATTTGTTTCCAAATCGAGTGGCTATGATATCTTGTATTCGTGGAATCCATGTGGATCCTCCTGCTAGAACAATGTCGTCGATTTCTTTCATGTCTATTCGGGCTTCCTCAATCACAGTATCCAACAAGCTCGAAATCTGATTGAAAATCTCCGTGTTCATATCTTCAAATTCTTCTCTGCTGATTCTACCGGAGAACTTTTTCCCATTATCCGGATCTGGTAACATAATATGAGACACCGGTTTAACGCTAAGAATCGCCTTAGCTTTGACACATGCTTTTCGTAGTTCTTGTACGACAGCAAGATTTTCGCGAATTTGAACTGCGTGTTTGGATCCCAATTCTTCCACAAAATGTTCTACCAATGCATCATCAAGGTCTGCTCCTCCGAGATGTGTGGATCCAGCTGTGGCAAGCACGGTAAATGTGTTGTCTTTAACGTGAATCAGAGAAACATCGCATGATCCGGCACCCATGACAAAAACGATAATTTTTTGTTCATATCGGATATCCATTTCTGCGCGATACGCAATGGCAACGGCAATCGGTGCACTCACCAAATGTTCCACTTTCAAACCGACAATTTTGGCTGCGTTCAAGGTTGTCAAACGTTGATGAGTGTCGTAACACGCGGGAACAGCTATCACCGCGTCAGTTATCGATTGTCCTAATTGCGTTTCAGCGATTTCCTTCAATTTCTGGATTAGCATGCCTAATAGATGTTCAATTCTGTAGTACCTCACTTGTTCTTTATACGAGACTTTCACAAGTACTCGGCCTTCACAGCTCACGACAGAGAATGGAAACTTGTTAAAATTCTTGACCAACCATGGATCATTGCAACGGCATCCGATCAAACGGGAAATGTTGTAAATTGTGTTGGATGGGGATTTTGTAAATTGCTCCACTGCATCCTCGCCGATGAGGCGTTGATCTCTGCCGAAAGCGATCACACTTGGAATGGTTCGTCTACCGTGACTGGATGAAGATAACAAAGTAACAGCACCATTTTGCACGACACCGACCGCTGAGTTGAAGGTACCCAAATCAATACCGATCACGGGCATTGTGTAACGATCAGTGAACCGAATTGTAATTCACATGAATTCTGCGAAGGCCGTATTTATCAGCTGACATATGTTGTGTCTGTCAGGATAAACGTGACAGAGAAGTTATCAAACAACGAATAAAGTATTTGCACTCGAATTCAAAGGGTTGGAACTGATCCGATATCACGTGCCAACATTGCGGAAAAAATTTGCGCGACGTTTGAGCCTGACACGTGCCATGGTGCTTAAAAATATAGGCATTTGATATGCGAAATAAGCCGTTACTCAACTGTGTTCCTCGTCACAACAGTTATTCAAAAGCTTGGTGGTTTCAATGTACATTCCTGATACACATCTCACCGATTGTCACGTTGCAAGTAGATAATTTTATCGATTCAAAGCTATTTCGTATTGTTCGTAGTGTTGAATAGCTTGTTTCACTCCTTTAAGCTGTTTTGTGTAGCAACTCGTATATAGGCATTACAAGGACGTTTCAGAGTACGAATACCTTGTCAACCGTTCGTACCTTTGGTGTTAACTTTCCAATGAAGTGACTTTGTACTTGAGCCGAAAGACTCACAAAGGATTACCCTGAATAACGTTAATCATGTCAAATCGTTCAATTATATTTGTATCTATGTAAATCCATCATGCTGTTATTATAGAAGCGACTGTTTTTCGACCATAAAGCTGGTGCCTTAAAGCGATTGGTCAATGAACGGGTTATATATAATTCAAAGTTTAAAGTGCATGATTGCAATATTAATTGCTTAGGTGGGAACACAGGATTTGCGTCTTTTTTGAGAAGGAGAACAGCTTGCGTCTTGTTACATTTTTCAAGTTGGTTTTGTAAACACGGTTGCATATTCTAGCATTACTGGTCTCGCTTTTTCTGGAGTGCTTCGATTGCTTGTACTTGATTGCAAATTCCACTGATCGGAAGGTGAGCCAAATCGATAACATCGAATTTTCTCCGATCGGCTGGAACGTGGCCAAAATATAGAGAATTCTTTGAAGACTTGTGTGAAGGCTTCGAGCAACCAATACTTTTTTGACAGAAGCCATCCTCGTAACCGACGATATTGCATGGTTGACAACGGTGTTGCTTGAATGGGCAGAATTTGACGAAATGCCAAGCGCCAAATAGCCAACACACAGAGGGAGGCTTCTTTGATCCTGGCGATGATGGAGAACCAAGTTGATTCGGGCCAAGACTGCGAATCTTTTTTTGGATTGAATATACCGCATGTTTTACTTGTCCCCAAGGTGGAGCACAGCCGAATCCCGATGGAGATTGACGCCAGCTTTGCCATGGTCCCCATATTGGACCATAGCTGATTCCCGATGGAAATTTACCAATCAAAGATACTCGTCATCAATGGCTTGGTGCGTGAATGAATTGTCCTGTTCCAATCGATTGAGGAGCGTGGTCTGGATATGTGTAA
This sequence comes from Atriophallophorus winterbourni, assembly GCA_013407085.1. Classification (NCBI taxonomy): domain Eukaryota; kingdom Metazoa; phylum Platyhelminthes; class Trematoda; order Plagiorchiida; family Microphallidae; genus Atriophallophorus; species Atriophallophorus winterbourni. The sequence continues at coordinate 2,988 of JACCGJ010006086.1, forward strand.
TACTGGAGACTGTATATAAATATTAGCGATTTAAATTGATCATTCGTTAGCTAACTAAGTTTAAACCTCTCGCAATCTTTATTGACAATACCCATGTGAGCTAAGAAATCATCAGATTCCTGCATAACCAGATTTAGGGATCGATAACGTGTGTCTCCAAATATCTGTTTCGGTGTTTCGACTGTCTGTGTGAATGAACGGTGGGTTGTGTGGCAGGATAATTACAATATTTATCGAGTTCTCTGGGACCAAGCTTGCGATGTAGGAGTCTAAATTTTCACGCATCGTCATGTGCGGCAATCTTCATACACGCGAAGCCACGTCTCGAACGTGACATTAGCCTCAGCGTCAAAATTATTTCATGTATACTATTAGGGATACCGTCAAATGACGGTTGAGCACTGCTGCTCACTGGCATTTTACTTTGAACTATTAATTTCATCAACTTTATCTGCTGTTCGAGCAATGCTTCTAATTTCTCTGATCAATTTTATTAAAAAATAACCCCGTCGCCAAAACTGTTATATTTTGCCAGAGCAAAAGCCAAGTAATAATACCCGAAAGCTTAACTCGGAAACCTTTTGTGATATAAGTCACTATTGATTAACTAAACTCAACGCTACGAGTAGCAAAAACAAAGGCTGACCTTTCAGGTAAAGAACTTTACCATCTCTGAACAAAATGCAGATTAGGGCTCGTCTTTGTTGATAAATTGTTTTTGGCGAAACACAATATGGCCAAAAATAGACCATTCAGAATCGATAATCATAAATTTAGAGGGATTCACAGGTTATAATGAGTTTTGAGGAAATTAATAATATTCCTTCAACATAACCATAGACTAAAAATATTGTATATGCAAAAATGATTTGTCAGAATTGAAAGTCTGTCTATGTACTAAGATGCGAGGTTGGTTTTGGTTTTCATATAGTTTTCAGCTTGTCATTTTTAATATGATCAGGATAGATGCACAACCGATGTATAGTAACAAAAATTTCATGGCAAAACAAGCTCGGACAGCGAAGAAGAATCTTCGACAATTCGGTCGAGATGATGGAATGGTTAGCATAAAATCTTCTACCTGGTGTTTCTTTCCGGTTAAACAGGTTTTCAAGTGGGTGGCTCGCCGTATGCTGAACAATGAAGAGCAAGATAAAATCATCATTGACACGGTGCCACGGAAGGTCAAATTATTTCAGAGTTACATACTTCTCCTCGTATTGCATGTTGTGTAGCCTAGTCACCAGTTTGTAAAAAGTTGCAGCCAAGCTATGTCCTTCTTTAACCATGGAGACCATGCTTGAACACCATACTCCATTGTTGACCGAATATAAGTGGTAATTATCCGTGAAAGTACCTGGTTTGTGAAACTCCCTAGGGTCCATTTGAGCAGCGCCAAGGTTTGACAGGACGTTTTGTAAACCATAAAACGCTGCCGTGAATTCTTCATGAAACTGCTAATCCACTCACCCAGGATGGATCTATCTCTGGGTATTCCATCGACAGTTATTTTGAATTCACCATTTATTCTCGGTGTCAAATACTTGGACATGAAACAGACTTCGATACAGGTTAGGCGATACAATCATATATAATCAAATATAAAGTGATGACCACATCCTCATCCCTCATACACCATATATTTAGTCTAATTTATAAAGCCATTTTTCAATAAGGTTCTTACTACGAACCACAATGTTCAAACACAGAATGACGTAGTGATTCCTTGAATCGCTCGATCCTCTGAAGCATAAAAAATTGATGTTTTGCTCACATTCCCCGTACCTACAAGCCACAGACGATATTTAACAATCTTGGTTCTTTGTATGAACCATATTTAACAGTGGTATTCAAGTATACTTTTGTTTTGCGGAGCCTAATCTCACTATCTTCACCTGATGACGGCAAACTACCATAAACCGGTTTTGGTGTGTAAGGGCAGTGAATGTGACCAACACATTAATATGCATATATTCATAAATTCATTTCAGAATAATTTATTATTAGGGTATTATTTATACACTTCTAAACTCATTTTATAACTGTGCACATGTTTGTTGAAGTGTTGTCTAAGCATGGTTAATTATGCGTAAACCAAACACATTTTTGTACATAATACTAAATTTGCCCCATTCGTCCGTTAAGGGTTAATTGTTAATTATAACACAATAGATAAACGTGATTCGTCTACCACATTTGTCTGGTTAAACACCAGTTTTGTTGGCGAATCAATCGTTACAATTTTACATTATCAAAGGGCATTTACGTATCGACAGTTGAGAAGTTTTGAAGTTTTTCAGAGTTTTTTAGTTGAATATACAGGGAGTAGTTTATATATTTCATAGTAGAATGAACCGAGGACCAATCCTCATGGGATACCACAAGCCACTTGAATCGGCCAATATACGTTATCTTTGGCCCAGAAATATATATATATATATATATATATATATATATATATATCGTTCCCCTTCCGAGAAGGTCTGTGAATTCAACTGCGGTTATCCGGAGCTCCGATATGACGCGATGACATTTTTTGCTGTTTTGCTTGACGTAAACTTGGACTACTTTCCTCAAGGGTATAGTGGTGTGTGACGCGTTTTGCTATACGTTTTTGACTCGATTACATTTCTATGACGGAACACTCAGATCCTTCAGTAATCCCCGAGTTGTCAATCGATTTGACGATCACGTCCCATGTGTTGCTTTAAAGACCTGGGCAATCTGACAGTAATATAGCCCACGCGCAGTCTCTTACTGTTGATTCTTTTACCTTCCCACCTACACTTCAATTTTTATGTGTATTTGTATTCCAAAATATCGTTGTTTTCGCTTGTTCCCTCTATTTTGTTGTACTATTTCACCTTGAATAATTTGACTCCATTTTGACCGCGCCATTTTTTGTTTGGACTCGTGTGCGTAACGTGATACGTGCTCGATACTGTTTTTGACATTCACCCGGATCTAACCCGGTTAACCGGTTAATTGAGGTATGTTTTTCAGTTATTTTGATTGCCTCAATATAGTAGCGCTTTTAATGACAAATCCTCGTTTGTTCTGAAATACCTGGGATTTTGCGCGTAACTCCATATTGGGGAATTTCCTTGATTCTCAATAAGAAACAATAGTACTCAATTACTTTTATTGCGTGGAGAATCCTTAGATCATCGCTGGATTTTTGGCTCGACATTTGGTTCACACGACAGAGAATATCTCATCTTCAAATATGATATATATATATATATATATGATATGTTTACATTTCACTTAAAATTTCTTTCAGCATAGTATAGATGTCAAGTTGTCACATTGTTTACAGTATAGTGGCCAGTTTGTTGCTGGTTGAATTCCCGGTTTTGTTTCAAATTGGTAGACCGCGACATCTTGAGTGTCCACATTTTCCCGAAATGTTCAGTAATTCACATAAGATTATGTAAACATTAATCTCAGTGTTGCAAAAGATACTGTTTGGGTTGAGGTGTTGACTTAATAACACTGAGACATTAATTGAAATACACTCACATCGGAAATTGCAGTCAGAATATACTTGTGCATATAAACCAATATATAGATTAACTATTTGTTTAGTCTTTAGAAAGACTATTGAAGAACCAGTCTAACCTTCGAAAAGTTTTTTTATTTCCTTATTCTCACTCAACTTGAAATACTTCACCTATCCTGTACACGTTTTACGATCTTGGGTTCAACTGCTTTGGGTGTTGAGGAATGCCAAAATTGTTAGATCAGATTCCAATCAATAGGAATGGTTCAGCTTGAACGATATATTGTCAGCAGATTTCATTTTAAGTTGCATAATATTCCAATATGCTCTATTTTGTTTGTACGGGGAGGAGAATAAGATTAGAAGATGCATAAATTGAATCTGGTTCTTACCGCGAACTAAATAAAACTAAGGATGTATTCATTCGCGCAATTCGATCAAAATTTTGAATCTTGCATCTGCACCATTAGATGTTTCATTAATTTGCCTACTCAGACACATAAGTAGTTATCTAAAAATGCTTTCTTGCACACATTCGGTGGAATGCTCTCGGTTTTAGAATGAAGCATACGAGCTTGACATAATTTTGAATGTTTTTCCTGCTACTCCAGTCATTTCTGTCGTTTATATTTTTTCTCTGATTGGCCAGAATCTAAATTCCGATGAAATTTCGGATTTTCTCTGCTGGATGATTACTTATCACGCCACTGAAGCTCACAGGCTTCGTAATGATATCTGATTCTATTATTAGGCAACTACACATTTTTTATAAACACTTTTTTCTACGACTAATTACAGTATTCATCATACACCTGTTACTTTTGTAAAATCTTTTTTGGTGTTTGAACCGTGAACTTCCAATATTGAAATGCATAGGTCCTGATAAATATGGTCCCCGTATTTGTTTAAAAAAATAAAAACAAATTCCAAAAACCCCATTCATTTATTTCTATTATTCGAATACATTTGATTTGGTGTGAACGATCTGTGCAATGAATTTTTCCGCAAACATACTCTTCAAAACGAAGACGTACTCAAATTCAAATTGTTTGAACTATTCAACAATATTAACCTTAAGATTCAAAAAATTTCTCTCGTTTATCAAACTAAACTCCTTCTGTTCTCAAATTTGATAGCAAATTTACTACTAGGCCTCACAATATAGTGTACAATGTATGGATTAGATCGGAATAACCTCAAATCATTGCTTCTGTGATTAACTTGATTTAGCAACACATATTGAGAAGTTTATACCATTCATTATATCTCGCACTCTGATAATTGTAAATCTGTTTTACTAACACAAATGCTCTGGCACATTTCTGTCAAAATATATTGATCGGTGTATTAATCGTACTCAAGTACATTGAAAATCAATGACTCCGTGCAAAATAATGCACTTGATGATCCGTTTATTCGATACCGCAATGGAAATCGTTTCTACACATGCTTTGCCGCTGTTTGAACGCCAGAGATTTCATCCTTGGCAACGTCTTGGTGTTATATATCAAAAAAGTATGGGCCTCGTTTATTCAATCTCCAGTAAATCTGGTTACAGTGAAACTCTGTGGAGAATAGATGAAGGCTTACTCGTTAACGATACCTTGATAAAGCCATTATGATTTCCTCCTGGGAATGCTTTGTCAGCATTGTCGCGTCTAATTTTAATAAAGTTGATCAAATTTAACTTAGTACTGCTTGTTAGTTGCATTGAATTGGATAAGACATTTTGATATTGAGGCTTATGTTCAATAATAAAAAGCTCGTATGAAGGCATCATTTACTGGATTTCACACCGAACACCAGAAATAGGATATTGAAGTATTTCAATGGCTACCCCTAGCATCTCAGATCTTGCACGTTAGGTTGCCACTGATCATAATAAATACTATCTGCTGAAGTTAAGGTACGCACTGTATAGCTCGAAGCAAGCTGGATGAAACTTTGTTTTAGTACGCAGATAGTGGAATCCTAGCTTAATTCATTTGGAGGTGCAGTTGTAAATCTGAAGAAAACATTATTTAATGATGTCCAGAGCTTCAGCAACTTTGGCAGTGTCATTAACACCAAAGAAGTCTCTAACACAGATTGTAAAATTCGGATCATGTTCAACAGAACAGTGTTTCGACAGCTGAATGAATGTCGGAACTTCTGTATCTTAAGACTATCTACTAGCATACAAGTAATGAATAGTTTTAGCAATTGTCTGCTCACATGCGTTGCGTAACCGTCAAGACTGGCAGTAGCGTTCTTTTGTTATTTGACGCAAGAATCTCCGTGACAAAGGAATTGAAAACTTCCACAGGCACCCTCCCGTTTTGGTCTGTTTGGTGGTGAAAGTAGATGGAAAGATAAAAACTCCAGCCTATCGAAAACCGATCGATACGGATGGTGTCTCACGATAAATCTCAGCACATCTGAGACAGGTCTTCAGGTCCATAGCTTCGTACATGTTTAATAAGAAAGAACACATGTGTGCTGTGATGAAAATAAAATAAAAGACGCACATCGTGAAGACACCCTACGCATCTCAAACCATGATCATCCGAAATGTTTTGTGAAGAGCCAAATGAGGAATCCTATCAGCGATATTTTTGATGAATTGGGGAGATACCACTTGTATACCGTATGTTAGAGGCACACGAGAAGAATCAGTGCAATCTTGAATCAGTCACCCATGAGTTTGACATATGAGAAATGAAGAACTATCCGTTCGACCCTGGAGCATCTTAGGCATATGACACGTTGATCAATCGCCATGAATGGCATTTGTAGAATCCAATATAAAGGTTACCCTGGTGTTTACATGTAACAGACATCCAGATAAATTCACAAAAGAATCGAGGAACATCGAAAACGTGTCAAAAAACAGCCTTTGGATGGAGGGGAATATTATTCCCCTATTCGTGATTCTATCCTTGGTGGAGCTTGTTTTAGATACAGGCCTTAGCGCCCATCTATAAAATGTGGCAATGTTAAGACGCTGCGTTAAACCGTATGGCGAACGCTAATATGCGGTAATTAAGGTAAGTCTACTGGTGGTCAATAAAGCGGATTGGGCAGAAAACTCTCACATCTGGCGCTCAGCGTTGATACGAACGTAAATAATACACATTCATCTAATACCCAATAGATTATTAGATTTTTCTTTTTTCTTTTACTTTAACAATGCCATAAGCTCATTCCCATTAGTTGTGCACTTTTAGGCATGTGTGGCCACTGTGTCAACTGACCCTGACCGTGTTCATTTGTAATAGCCTGATGTAGAGTATTTTTCAGAAGAAAAGCGTGAATATACAACTGGATCTAAGAATAATGCATTCTCTACCATTAGACACCATGACCATTACCAAAGATGAGGTGCTGGGAACTCTACTGAAGTTGAATCCCAGAAAATCCCCTGGTTATGGTAAAATTACCCCAAATATACTCAATCATTGTGCACATTTTCTATGCGAACCTCTGACTCGGGTATTCTGCGAATCGCTGTCCCAAAGTGTCATACCGACGAACTGGAAATCCGGTATAATCTCCCCGATTTTCAAGGGCGTTCATTTCCCGCAAACTACAGGCGCCGTATGAAAGTTGCTCAAAAGGATCGTGGCGAACAAGCTGAGCAAATACCTTGAAGAAAATAAGCGATTTTCGGCAGCGCAACATGATTTTAGAAAGGGATACTTCTGCTTTACTAACCTTCTCCTTACCCTTGACGATTGGACTAGACCAGTAGATGTTTGGGATAACATTCATGTATGTTACCTCGATATATTGAATGCATTTGACCGCGTAAACCACAGTATTATCTTACATAAGCTGAAACGTTGTGATATTGCTGGCAGAAAATTACATAACTGATCGGCTTGTTCAAATCTGTGTGGACGGTGCTTTATCGAAGTCGGTGGCCGCGACAAGTGGAGTGCCTCAGGGATCCGTCCTCGGACCAATCCTCTTCGCACTTTATGTCAATGACAGATCGGTTCTCATCGAATGGAAGATCGCAATGTTCGCAGACGAAATAAAAGTTTGGTGGAGGATAAATATGCCTGAATTCTGCGAACTGCTACCGAAGGATCTGGACAACCTCCATGTTTGGTCCCTAAAAACGCCAACTTTTCAATTTCCATGAGTGTCACATGTTAAACCTTGGAAAATATGTGTAGTTCTTTATTCTTGAACTGCTCAGTAAGTAGCCGGATCACGTTTTATGTTTTATATTACATGTTTTTATTATTCGTAGTTCCCATATTATTCTGTTTTTGTGAAGCTATATGCTTTTTAGAACATTAAAATTGAATTCAATTGAATTGAATTGATATATTAGGAAAATAGACCGATGATCACGGCCATGCCTACGTGATACCCCCTAGACTTACTATAATCTGTCTTGTAGTAAGGTAGAAACGGAGAGAGTGGTTTGACTGCAACCTAGTCATGTTCCCTATCTTGACTATCATCCTTGGTCTGACGAAGTTTCGGTGCCTGAAGTGAAACGCTGTTCGAAAATATTACTGCGATAATTTTACAATGATGATTTGACAAGAAGTTTCTTTTATCAAAAATATTATTGACGCAAAGTTAATAACAAATATTCAATGTTGTAATGTTCCAAAAGGCAATATGTTACTTACCTTCGAGTCCCTGATAACGATTCTACAATGGACTAGACATGCCACCCGGGGGTCCAGTATGAAAACTCTGAAGCTCAATACTTTTGGTGGTAGGCGAGATAAATGGTGTAAAAATTCGGCTTTACAGTGTTGGAAACAGATAAAAACATTATCATAAGACCAAACTGGATGACACGCTTAATAATGGTCTATATATCACCGTGCATGAGGGCTGAATTATGTAAACACAATTCAATTGCCTTAGCATATTTGATTCTTAACGTTAAAGAAGTATACTCTTACATGAAAAGCTGTGGTTGGCCACCTAAGGGCTACTCACAATGGACATTTTTCCATCTTGTTGTGCACTGCAATTCATGAGTTGCGTGTAGGAGTGCAAAAGGCAATCATATTTTTTAACTTTATTTTAACGTCAAGGTTTCAGAAGTTTTTGTAACGGGGAACAGTTTACCTAGAAATTAGTATAATGTCTTGATACCGGTTAAAATAGTAAAAATTGAACCAAAACTCGGAACTAAATACAGAAAATCTTTAAATGATGGTTCTTATTGTAAGTTTATGAACCCATATAATTAAGTGAACAAGAGAAAAATTAAATAAGTTTTTATATTTGCGTATGTTTCAATTATTTGCCTTACTCAAGTTTTGGATCGCTTACCAGCACACGTTAACTTAGTCATGAATTCCCGAAAGTGACAGCGACACGTGGCACATTAATATACACTGAGTTTCCTTACCCAAACTTTCATTTTCATTCCAAACATATTTTGCTTTTTTGCAGAATATATATAACGCTATAATTTTCTTATCGGAATGAATGTTGTTACAATGTTGTGTGGGGACACATTTTCGAGTGAAACTCCATCACCGCTTACATCTACTGTGTCAAGACCAATAATGAATGTTCTCAATTCAGGGACTTTACATCCCCGTCCCCATTCGATGTAGATGTTCACTGATGCAGATCAAGTCAGACATTCCATTGTTCAAAGGCGCGCGATTCTCAATGGCGTTTTTGTTCCGTTGGGCACAAAAAATACGAAAATGATCCTATACATTAAAATATGTTTCAGGCAAAGCGCGTATAACTGCGATAAATATTTATTTATTTTGTTTCAAATAAAACTACAACGAGTTAAATATTGTGCACGCACAAACCTTATTTGGATTGATGGCAAGGACAGCAACACTTGCATATCAGTCGTAAAAAAGATGGTAAATTAGTTTAGTTTATTTTTGTCAAAATATAATCACAATTAGAACAAAATATCGGTCACCTCATAGTGTTTCCTCTAAAATAACCACTGAAATTTTCACTTTTTTAATAAAAAATGATTGTTCTACAAGCACAATTTTAAATATTATATACACTTGTGGCATTTGATAGACATCACCCTGTATATAGTATTCTTTACCGATTGCAGCCATAATGCTTTATTTGTAACGTCACAACAATTTCGCCCGCAACTTTCCACCGCAGCATTCTTCTGTAAAGGTTAATTCCGATCTGTTGATTAAATTCACAAAATCCGTTTGGCATTTCTTTGTTATTGATTTTGATTTATACCCTTCAGTTCATATTCTCTGCTAGTTGCATTGTATTTTTTCCTGAGCATTTCTTCGGCTTCAATTATATTGGTAATATGCTATAAATTGTTAAAACACCACAAGATGGTAATCATATTTTGTGTTGATAAAATCCTCAGATGTCAATAGAATAATTTGGATGTAAGCTCAAAGTCGTTACGCCAAATTTAAACATTAATTATAATTCACTGCATGCATCATTGTTGACTCCAAACACATCTCGTTTAATTAAATGCGGCTCAGTTTACACTGAACCTATGTTGTTGAATGCGAGCATGGAAAATGAGTAAATATGACACTTGGTGTGGCAAATGGTGTCCTAATATAAAACCCAGTAGAAAATTATGAGGGATATCTCATGGAGCAAATTCGAACTACATTTATGAGGTAAGAGGATTAGCTCACGATGTAAGAAGCCATCAAACTGACGAAAATCAACTCTCTAGTTGTTAGTTCAGTGGAAAATCGGTTAGCATTGAAACGCCATAGTTTCCTTGTGTGCTGAGAATGTTATCTCACTGAACCTAATCTTACTGTCTCTAACTGATGACGGCAACCAGCCAGAAATCGGTAGTGGTGTGTAAGTGCGGGGGATGTGAGCAACACATCACTTTGGTAATCTCACCTTATTCATATTCTCAACGAATATTCTCGCCCACTTCCCAACGATTAATTTCAACTCAATCTTCATCTATTACTTAACCGACACATATCACATTGGCATCTGGATCATTAATACACCGGCAAATTTCATCCCGTTCGTCTCAAGAATTTTTTGTCATAAGAGCGTTGCTTTTGAACAATTAAGGGAACAATCATCTAATCGGTATTTTGTTAATATATTTTGTGATTATTTAAGTGTATATGTGAAGAGTTTCTTTAAACAATAAAGTAAAGCTGTAATTATGAAAAATAATTTTTTTCTTATTTTCTACTAATTTGTGAATTTTTACTTGTTTGAATCTGCAAGCATATTTTTCTGGCTACCGATACGGATTGTGTGATAAAATTTGTGCATGAAATTAGATTACTTCGAATAAATCGCTGTTCATTTTATTTCATACACACGCATTATCTAGATGAGCTTAATTAAAATTATGTCCTGTTTGTAATGTGAATACTTCACACTGAATGCATCTTAGTTTTGCAAATTTGGTAACACCCGCTCCTAATAGTTGTTCATCATAGCCACAAAAATTAACGTTCCCATTTTTTATTCAGGACATGTAAACTGATTTTTGATTAACCACGCATATTTTTCGTTCACTAAATTTAACTAAATTATTAAGTTGTTTTGTTTGGAAATTTTAAGAGCTGTTTTGTTGGAACCTGAATAGAATTCAATGAATTATCTACTCTCCCTGTTTGAAATTAACCTTCAGCGTAATTTTGCTTGATGACTTGGAATGACTTGCTACATATTTATTTATATATTGATATATTTTATTAATGTTTGCGTCTATATACATCAAAGGAGGAGCAAAAGTAATTCCAATTGTGATATAGAGAGAAAAAAATTCGACCGGAATTATGTTTTGTTAATTTAATTTTTCGTGTGTGTAATAGTAAGAAGGAATCACTAAGTGTCAGGTCTGCTAATGACTGTATGGCATTACAACGGGATCCGTGCACCTTGTTTCGTTGGTCCCAGTTAAATGAGTTAACATTTACCTCTGCGAAATGTAAAATGCTGCATCTTGGAAAATCTCTGCACCACACGTATCAGCTTGGCACGCAAGATCCCGTCTGGACCACCACAGAAAAAGATCTCGGTATATGGGTTTCGTTTAACCTTAAGCTTGGACATCATTGCCGGATGGTGTACAATAGAGCTTGCCGTATCTTGAGTCTTCTCAAAGGAATATTCAGGATTTTTACGCCCGAAACCATACCCCGGGTAATTAACACGTATATACGTCCTGTTATGGAATATTCCATCCAAGCCTGGGCACCATGACTGAGGAAGGATATCGAACTACTCGACAGGATTTATCATCGTGCTACAAAGTTGGTCTCCCGGTACAGAAATTTGCCTTTCACAGAGCGAATGTTAAAACTGAACCTACTCGATTTTACCCAACGACGGATACGTAGTGACCTCCTGTTGCCATTCAAAATCCTGCATACTGAAAACCATCCCCTTAAACACTTGCTAAATCCCAATGGCCTTACTTGAACACGAACACAATCAAACGCTTTAAGTATTCCGCATTCTCGATTGGATATTCGTCGTAATTTTTTCTCGGTAAGAATTTGTTTCACTTGGAACTATTTGCCTGAAGAAATCACACAATCAGAATCTGTTGAGGTTTTCGCTTACAGACTCGATGAGTTTAAGACGAACCATGCGGTATGCGAGTGTCCCTATTGATATTTGAGATATTTTATATTTTTTATATATTTTTTTATGTTCCATATACCTTGTCATCCTATGGTTATTGTTGAGCTTGCTGCTTTTTCTACCATTAAATTTTCTGAGTTCTGAGTTCTGAGTAAACTGGGTCCAAAACAGTATTATTCAACATAAAATATCGTTACATTTGTTTGACGATCAATTTGTATGATGGGGAAACAATTTCCAGCTTTTCCAGCTTTTCAGCTTTTCCACAAAAGCATGCACGGACTGCGTAAAAGTTGCAGCGACAGTTTAATCGGGAATGTGCGATTTGAAGGGTCAGATTGTAACTGCTGGTCGGAAGATTGGGAAAATGTAAAGAGGTGTCTGAGTGAATGGGGTACCGTATAAATTATTAGATATGTCTAGATTAGGTCAGTTCAGATGTGTCTGCGCTCGAGTGTGCACAATCCATTCTAGTCTGTCGTTGATCAAAGGGAAGATTATGCATTCAGTTACGTTTGTTTGAAGATCAATTTGAGTATCATGGGGAAACAATTTCCAGCTTTTCCAGCTTTTCAGCTTTTCCACAAAAGCATGCACGGGCTGCTTAAAAGTTGCGGCGACAGTTTAATCGGAAATGTGCGATTTGAAGGGTCAAGTTGTAACTGCTGGTCGGAAGATTGGAAAAATGTAAAGAGGTGTCTGAGTGAATGGGGTACCGTATAAATTATTAGATATGTCTAGATTAGGTCAGTTCAGATGTGTCTGCGCTCGAGTGTGCACAATCCATTCTAGTCTGTCGTTGATCAAAGGGAAGATTATGCATTACAGCAACCATTTTGGATGCCCAGAAGTGAGATGTCATTACACATTCATTGTGTCCAAGAGTGTAATGCATAGTCCACTACTGGATTTATAAATATATTGAGCATCTTTGACAATGAGAGCAGTGAGGAACGTCCGAAAATTTGTCTGAGCAAGCCGAGTACCCTGCATGCACGCTTATAGACGACCTTGCACTGCAAGCTGTATTTCAAATTTATTCACACCCGTATACTGAGGTCTTCCTGACAAATACTCCACTCAAGCGTTGACTTTCAAGTATGCATGAGAAACGGAAGGGTTTCTCTACTTACAATGTTTTGTACTGGCGGAATTTAAAGGGAATCTTGTTTTAAATGACCACCGCTTAAATAAGTCTGCTTTTAAAACTAGGCAATCCTCAACAGAGTTGACTTTCTTCAAAACTTTCTTCAAAACTTTTACATCATTCGGTCAGTATTGGACCACATGAGGTCCTTATGGCTTGCAGATCGTTCCCAGCCACGCGTAGTCAATATATCGTCCCGTATGCAAGAACTGAGAAATTCAAAAATTCTTTTATTCCTTACCTGGCTCGATATTTGGTTGATCATACAAAAGTTATTCTCGATTTGAGGAAGGAACTGACAGTATAATAACTGAAGTGGGATCATCTTTATTTGACATGTATTTTTTTGAATGTACATTTTATAACTTGTGGTCGAATTAATTGTATCGCTGAAAATTCGTGTACTCGAATAAAGCCATTTTTCTTTCTTCTTTCTTTTATTGAACCTAGTAGGACAACGATCGTGAAATCAATGGTTCGGGAAATTTTGCCATTTCTTCTGACTTTTTATTTGCGTTCAGGCAGGTAACTTGCCAACCGTGTTAGTAGATTTCTAGTGACGCAAACATCCTGCAGTTACTGACGTAGTGAGGATTTCTCAACTCGATCGAAAGCTTTAGATGTATCCAAGTAACAGGCATGTAGTGGAACTTTCTTCGTCTAATGCTTGCGTACAATCGTTTAGAGTCGCGAGCAAGTTAGAATAGCATTAGTGTTTTTTTCTGAATTCATGTTGTGTCCGAGAGAGGATTTCATGACTCTTGAGGTGCCTGATAAGACTTCCACGCACCGATCGTTCCAATACTTTAGAAACTACTAAAAGGAGCGTCGGGTCCGAACAGCCACTATTGTATAAAGTTTTTAGAAAGAATACATTTGAAGTTTCACTCATCTTATTTTATTCTGAACATATCCTAATTCTACGGCTGATAAGAGCTGCGTTATTATGCTGCTTATATGAGTTGACTGAGTTTTACTGCAGCGACACGCTTTCCATCCGTTGCGTAACCACTAAATTAAACTCACAATGATTAAATATGCATAAAAATTCCATTCTGAACTACACGCATACTATAACCACGAAAGCACCTTATTCCATGTGTCGTTATAAATATTAGATCAAACATTTCTCGTTTTACAAATTTTACAGTCAAATATTGTGGTTATTTCTTTTTCAGTTGCAATTTTATCTCAGTTCAGACTGATTTTTATCAACCATCTGACGTCGAGTTGACATACGAGTGAACCGAATTTTGTCACCCTTAGTTACCCGTGAGGAATTTTGTCCCAATTTCGCACGCATATTGTCTACGACTCTCGGCATGATGGAATTCAATTCACGGCAAACCTCGATGTCAGTAAGCTGTGTTACTCTTCATTCAAACTAGCAAATATTAACAACACTTGCGTGACCTCTCTCCGCAGTTTTCAGCGTCAGACACACGAACTAGAAATAAGTAACTAACAAGGAGTTGAATTTGGTTTAATCAACTGTCTCTGCGATATACTGCAAAAAATTTGACTTTACGTTACTGTTTGCCATTGTAGCCTGACGAGTTAGAGATTCAAATATAACACTATCGGATTATACAGTTCTAACGATTATCATTTACATATCCAAAATTTGAAAAGCAAAGTATGTATAAGAATCACAATGTGGCAAAAGACGTTTGCAATTGAGATATGAATGCCCTTCACATTGGCCATATCAGATGGGAAGAACTTGATTTTGATTGTGTAATTTGAATCTACAGTGTGAAGTAAAACTATTTTGGCTGATGAACGCTTTTCACGCCGATGGCTCATAAATACCGTTGGCTGGCCATTACTGTCTATCGCTGTGAATCCTGTGAGAGATCTTGCTTGAACTGTTTGGTTACGTAAAATTCCGTACAGCATGACACCGTCAAAAGCTTGTGATTTACATTTATGGTCGGCATCGACTGAGCAAGGCCAGCAAGTTTAATTGTATTGTATTGTATTGTATCATGTGGAAATCTCAATCTAAAACATTCATTCCAATATGCTGGAGCTAACTGTGTGATGGAAAATGTTTAGTTTACTTGAAGATGCTCGTCGAACCCGCAAAATCAATGCGGAATCAAGTTTCATTATTTTCATAAACGTGATTTCTGATAAAGAACCTATGCATCCATGTTTCTAGACTGAACAAAATTGTAGATATTTTATTAATTTGCATACAGGGATATACAGTTGGAGGTTGTGTATGCTTCGGGAAGTCGGTAGCAATCATCACAAGGTTGGGTCGCAAACTTTTGTTATTGCACGCGTGATTATAGTAGTGATGTTTACTAATTCTATTGTATATATTAGATTGAAGATGTTCGTGTACAATATGTATATGCTTGACCACTAATCACTTTTTGATTCTGTGTTTGAACATCGTGGTTCGTTGTACGAACCCTATACAACAGTGGCATTCAAGTATACACTTGTTTACTATTTATCCACTGTTTCAAGGCTCAATGAACCTAATCTTACTGTCTCCACCTGATGACGGCAAACAGCCAGAAACCGGTAGTGGAGTGTAATTTCGGGGGATGTGAGCAACACATCACTTTATTTTTATCTATTATTATAAATTTAAGAGTTAAGAAATACGTGGGAAAATGCACTTTAGGTAATCCCAGTAAATTTGAAACAAGTGAAAGATTGATGTGTGCAGAAGTTCAACACAACGAGTAAAGCTGCAAACATTAAATATCTTCTTTTTATTATTTCTATTCGACATTCGCAATATGTGGAATAAATCAATGAGAAAATAGAATACAGAATGCGAACAACTAAACGGTTATAAGCCGTCACTTAATAAATTTTAAGCTGGAGGAGTCGGGTCCAATTTAATCCAAGGCTCCTGAAAGCTTGATGTCAATCTTGATAATTCGATTGCTATAGATTCAGTTGTCCATTAAATATTTTGGGACAAGCCTTTGTAAAATTTGGAAACAAGTAGACAGTCAGCATTTAAAGAATGCAACTTCTGATCGTAAACCCTGCATAATCATTTCAAACAGCACGGAACATATTGTGGGGTGTTTATGAGGTAAAATGCATTCATATGTTGATATTTTGCTCAATTTCGTGTCTTTAATCTCATCTACATGTATGTGACCACCTGTGATTGAACAGCTCTGTCATGTCAGTCGTATTCAATAGTGGCTTCCAATATTTAAGTATTAATGGTATAAAAATCTTGTAGCTGTGAAACATCATAGGATATTAGTATAAGGACAATAAATATATACAAAATAAAGCAATAGGAAGATGGTCATTGTTTGTAGTTAGAAAAAATATAATGTGTTGTCTCGGTATGATGAAAAATATTCATTTGGATAAATATCGTGGGAAGTTGCTCAATTGAGTTTTATAAGCGGGTGACTGAATATACTTTGACTGGACGATTGTACAATGTGTAACGGTTAGGAGTTGCATGAGAAACAAACGCGCACCGAATAGAATAACCGATGACAGTACTGGTGATAATGTGAAAGTTCGAAATTTGTTCAACGTGTCTCCACCAGATCATCGTCATATTGTCCCAATAAAATGATTGTTTGATGGGTAACACATTGTTCGCACGATTTACAATTTCAATTAAATGATGACATCAAAATAATTTTTCGCTTCAGCAGTGTTACAACATGTTATTATTATGAAATTTCAAAAACTGCGTTTCCTGTCTCGTACGGGTGTTGATCTCAAAATGTCTATTGAATAATATTATAGAGAAATATGTATATATTTGTTTAACAGGCGTCATAACTATATGTCAACATCACCAAGTTATATTTCAGAATGCCCAAACGCTTCACATGCTATCTCAATTCATTTTTCCTTCATTTTAGCGGATATTTTTGTTTGTTTAGTTTTCGTTTGATAAAATAATTGCAAGAAACGTGGCTACCGATGCCTTAAATGTTTGAACAAATGTATTGCAATGCCAGTATTTACCGCGCAGTAAATGTTTCAAATACTAGAATGAGCATCATGTATGCATGTATACATCGCGGATAATCTTTATTCAGCGGTTTAGATTCTTATGTCTTGAATAAATTCTGAAGCCAAAGGACTGCATTATCTTCATGTACATTTTTCGGAAGTAATATTCCTTTACTAGTTAGAACATTCACATACCGTGTTAGTCAAATTGTTTATTCCATTCAATTCCGAATACCAACTTCAGGTGAAATCTATTGAAATTTGCCTAATGTTTTGGAAGATTTCACCAAATGTTTGAGGGATTTTCACCAATAATTTTACAGAAACATCGATGAGCAAGCAATTTAATGCAAATTAATCGACCCAGTTAATGTTTTGATTGATTGGCAATACGTCGAAATTAGAATCATTGATCAAACAGCTTTTCGTGAGACACTTCATTAATCACACGTTTAATGAACGGCTTTTCTCTGCCCACATTCTCTGAACTTAAACATCACTACCGGTTTCAATTTTTCTGCCTTCATCAGATCAGGTCCAAAAGATTGGATTCAGTGAGGCTCTGAACAGTAGATGGAATATTGAGTTTGAAGTTGGATCGTCATTGCAAGCTCTTAAAAAATTGGTCTGCAAAGGAAATCTGGCGACCAACAGAAACTCTAGAAATGAACGGTTCTTGCTTTGTATTTGCACTTCACTGCTGTTTACTTTCAACAGGTGATACATTTATGATTTGTTTACCTGATTGTTCAGTTAGTGGGTAGTTGTTTGAAAACGTCTTAATTTGGAACCACGGTTAAACAACATTAGCATGAGCAATTATTTGATTCTAAAATAATTCAAAATCCACGAAATCCGGTGAACTATTAAGAATATTTTATTAACACAAAGATTTAAGATTACCTGAACGATACACCAATGTTACGGAATCATGCTTACCATCAACAATGAACAGTAATGGATTCTTTTCATAACAGTTTATACAAATATATTTCAACTGGGAAAACATAAATGAACATCCAAACAATTCGACTGAATGGACAACTCATTATCGCGTTTCTAAAATTGTGAAACAAAGGATTGCAAATGTATAATGAGAAATTACATTTATTTGGTAACGTTCGAATAAGCTTGCCGAATCAGGCGTGATATTCATCAGAAAACATGAACAACAGTGTAAATTATAGCACATAGTACCTGCGCGCACGGTTTCGTTTGAGGGGTATTTTTAGAGCGCAATATTTTGTGTGGTCTGGTTGAGGGGATTCATTAAATATCAGTTTTTATTCAAAACTTTGTACTCTTCACAAGTAAACAACATAGAAAGAGTTCTGCCACAAATGTAATCATGAATCTTTGTGTTTCATAAACCTTCTGCACACAAGTATAAGATGGATGTAAGCCTCATAAAATTATGGCGTCAACTCGTATGAGTAGTTGCGACAATCTCAGAAACAACGCATTTGTTTGCCTAATTAAAATTTAAATAATGATATACTTGGAAGCAACCGTTGAATATGTTTCGTACAACGAAGCACGATGTTCAAATACAGAATCACAGAGTGATTCTTGGTCAAGCGCTCAATACTAAATCAGTGTATTGTGGTGCTCATATCTCCAGCACTAAATTATTTAACACTGGGTTTTACGTACAACATTTTTACGACTTTTCACACTATTTCAAGGCTCATTGATCGTAAAGTTAGTGTCTCCACTCGATGACGGCAAGCATCCAGAAACTGGTAGTTGTGCGTAAGTGATGTGAGCAAAATAATGCATTAGAATTGAAATAGTTCGTATAAGTCAGCAATCGATTGGAATATGTTTGGGACCGATCGTGTATTCATAATGCAAAGAAATTTGAGTGGAATCGGTTAGAATCGAAGAACACCGAAAGCGTGTACGGAGACAGCCCCGGGATGCGAGGGAATATCAATCCCTTATTCGTGATTCCGCCTTGGCGGAGCACGTTTTAGATACGGGCCACAGCGTCGATCTAGACAATGTGAAAATATTAAGACGCGGTATTAAACCGTATAGCGAACGCCTACATGCGGAGGCGGTCGAAATTGCGAAGGCAGGTCCACTGGCAGTCAATAAGGTGGATGGGGTAGAAATCTCTACAATCTGGCGCTCGGTACTACTGCGACGGTAAATAGTTATTATTCACCTTATACCTACTAGTTAATTAGATTATTGTTTTTCTTCAAAAATAGGTTAACCTTAACCCTGTTAGTTATGTACTTGTACGTATGTGGGCAGCTGTGTCAACTGACCTTGACCGTGTTCACTTGTATCGGATTGATTTGGATACACACGGTGAGGAAAATGGACCACTGATCCTTGTCATTCCCACGAGACGTGACACACGGTAAGCGTACTATAGGCTGTTTAGCGGTAAGGTCAAATAAGTGGTGGTGGGTTGACCGCTACTTAATCATGTTCCCTGTCCTGACTATCACCCTTGGTCTGACGAAGCTTCTGTGTCAGAAGTGAAACGTTACCCAAAAACTATTCTAACCGGTTCCACTCAAATTTCTTTGAATTAGTTCGTATAAGTTTCTCGTAAAAATTCATTGAAATTCTTTTTGCCAGCACGATCTAATTTTATCACGTCACAGACTCGCTGTCATGATAACCTCAATATTATTCATTATTCGCATGAAATTCGAAAATAACTGTGGGAATAAAGCACTTGTGATGTTTTCAAATCGTGTAATCCTTCATCCGAAAGCGCTTTAAGTGTGGGTAAAATTCTGCCGCATCTTATGTTATGAACGTCGATTTTACCCAGTTAGTGAGTTTATGTTTTCTGAACGATAAGTAGTTTGCGATTTATTGTCATCATATGCACGCATACAACACGATTCTCACAGAGAAACAACGAGAAAATATCGAAAGCATTACTCAACACTCAAAAGTATCCACCATCGAATTTCTTGTAGAATATGAACCTGAGAGTAGGAAAATGGACAGTAAATTTTGTTATGGTAAAAGCTCAATCGACAGACAATTAATATCATGATTGAGAAAAGTTTCTCATTAATAATAATAATATCGGTTTAATTTCCTCGCGTATGATGTACAAGACCAACGATCGGGTGTGGGTCCTCGTGTACGGAGCGCTTATGATTCGGAGATCGTGATGTTGTGGTTACGGTTGCTTTGTGAGAACTCAGCGAGTCTGGGCCACGGGGTAAATCCAACTCTGCCATCGACATTTGCCGATTGAAGTAACGCGGTGACACCGGGAAGTGTTCAAGTTCCGCTACACCACTTTGATCCGGCTGCAAATTCGGCGCATCCGGACAAGGTTTCGGATCCAAGTTGATCAAATGTTCGCAAGCTCGACGTTCTGGTGACGTGGAAATCGGCGTCTGTTCGGTGGGATTAAGTTCCGCAGGATGTGGGATAACGCTGTACCGCACTGAAGACACTTTAAAAATAAATGAACAATAAACCAGTTAACATATTGTATCGATTATCATCTTGTGTTTTTTTGAGAATGCCACATGCAAAACGCAAATTTTTATGTCGTGAATTTAACCACGAATCAAACTGAATCATTTGGGAGTTCCGATTGTTCTAACCAGCGAGTATTATCATATTGTTATGAATATTTGCGTAATATTCATTTTCGTTCTATTAATTCAGAGGATATTAAATAATTCGCAACCCATTACTATCGCGTAATTAATTAGATTGAAATTATTGAAATAATCATTATCATTAATAGCATTATTTTATTATTATTATTATTTCAATCGCTATTGTTGTTCCTATATGATAATTATCCTTATCACCGTCTTATTATTATTTGCGAATCTACTGTTAGCTCCTTTTATTTCATTCTCGCTTTTTATCGTAACAACTCTATAACGACTCAAATTATTATAATTTGATACAGAAATTCATTTGATTGACTAATCGATACTATCCACGAAGTGATTTGTGGTACCTCAGGGAATTATTTATAGCTTTGGAGATTCAGAATTCAGTTGATAGATACAATGGATTTTAGAAGTGCCTTTCGGCTCACTTTAATTATATTGTATAATGAGCAATAATAATTTTGAGCAGCTTTATATTGTTCTCGCTTTATTGACATTTATCTGGAAATTTTTACTAATGGCAGTATTTCCATAAACAACTTCAGCTTGATTTGAAAAGATTTCTTTGGATGTTGAGGTTATCGATAACCGCAATTTTTTCAAGGCAATATACACACTCACCCAAACCAAGACCTTGCAGAAAAAACATTGTCGATTCGGCCAATTTCTCCGGCTGAAAATTGAGGAACTGGTCAAATAACTATCTCATTAATTGAATCAATTACATTTAAATATTTCGACACAAAGGGACAAAATTACTTTGAAAAATTAGGACAACGTTTTTAAGCCCGTGTGTTTATCCAAGCTGCGGGTGTATGGACAATGTGATTAAACAGGTTTGTCGTGCAATGCTTATGCAACGGTGGCTGGCAATCTCAAAATATGTTTGCCATTTTGTCACTGTTTCAAAGCATACGTATCCAGGTCGTATTGTTCCTCTTTGATGAGTGCAAACACCAGAAAACCACTTGAGAAATGTGTGATGTAAATGCATGTTAATTAAGATTTTTGTTTTAGATTAACCTTTTCACGTTTTTCACGTGGGAATTTATTTGGAACACATTTTCGTTTATAGAATATGTAGATTCACATACTGAATAAACGGTCCAACCATTCAGAAAATGCAATGATAGCCAATGTATTGTGGTGCTCACATCCCCATCCCTTGCAGACCACTACCGGTTTTTGGCTGTTTGCCGTCATCAGGTGGGGACAATAAGATCAGGTTCAGTGAGCCTTATTGTTCATTCATATGCTACTAAAGGTTTGGTGCCGTCTGTCATCATCAGCTAAAAACAGAGTTAGTTGTTTCAGCCAATGTGAAACCGGAATGACAAAACAGATATTTGGATGACTGACCCACAACTTCGATCCATTCAACCATGCAGATCATGGGAAGCGATCGAGAACAACTTTCACGATCTCTCGAAAGTACACAACTGGTTTCGAGTCAATTGCTTTAATCTATTATTGATTTTAAGCTTGTGCATCAACACATTTGTGCGTATTCATAGATAGCATTAGATTTAATCATGAATTAATTCCGTACGATTTGGTGATTGCATTTTAATCAACTGGGAGTGAAATATCCCGTCACCTTTTCGATCAAAGGACTTAGCGTGTTTTCGATTTCAATCAAGTCTACAATCGTTCGGGTTTGCGGATTTTGCTTGTTCGCCTTGTTAATCGTTTCGAACATGTTTCGAACTCCGCCACGATGGTCCGATTTCGTTCCGGCTATCAGCAATACGGGACAACTGAAATCGAATATGCGTTGAAAAATCGATTATTTCCTAGAAAACGTTATCAAATAATCTTTTAAATCAATTAAATGAATAAAAATTGAGTTTGAATGTAACAATAACTTCAAATCTAAAATAGGAAATCTTAGGCGAATGATTCCTCGTGTTGTACTGAGATTGTTTTAGAATTTTAATGCAGAAACAACACCTTTTAAATATTTCGTTAATGAAAATGAATACTACGTAACAAAATCAAATAAATCAAAGAATTGAATCATTACATTAAATTAATTGAATTATTTGTTAATCAGCATATAATCTCCTAAATGCGAGATCATTTCAAGCAATATACGGCAATCATTGGATTATAATTCGCAGGAAGCATAGGTAAAAATAGAATTTTTTGGCTTGAATCGATTAGACAAATTTTTAGCGAACAAATAAATTCAACTACACAACTTCCAGGAAAATATCGAGAAAATTTTATAAACCGAAGATCGTATCGAGGAATTTTAATGGCCAGTCTGATTTTCGAATCTGAACTAGCTTCATTTCGGTTTATCCACAGCATTCAGATATATCAGGTATTACGAGAAAAACAATAATATATACCATGTAGCCAGATCATATCATATTTTTTATTTCTTCAAATTCGTTCTGACGGGCGCGCAAAAACCTACATAATTCGGAGCTGCTTTTGTTTCATACAATCTCATTGGCTTTATTTATTTGCTGGGTGCCATAAAGAATGTATTAAATTTACTTGAAAATGATAAAATTTGTGAAAATAAACAGCTTTGATGACCGGAACCCATTTGAAAATATGTGCAGTAATTAACTGCTAGCACAGTCCGTTTAAAGATCCCGCAAAATATCCAAATCCGACATCATCGAATCACCTCCACTAATCTATCGACACTCAATTGTTTGTGTCACATTTTATTACGTTATAAACTTGCAGTATTCAACTTACCAAGGCTCAAAGTTCTGTTGTAACGTCATAATGATATATACTGTTTCAGTGATTATTATATGGGCAAGTGAAACACATTAAACGCATCATGAATAAATTAATAGTAAAGTAAATTTTCCTCCACAAAGTTGGTCATTGGATTATATAATTAACCTTGATAAATTTTACATCTATTGAATCACAATCATTTCAATTACTAATTACAGTTTAGATTAAATATTCACCTAAGTAAAATTTCTGCCGGTGTGTGCATAACACTCTTTTTTTATTTTATTCAATAGAATAATATTATCAGTAACAGAACTGCTGGTCTCGCCAAAATTGCTGATCAAAGCAGCTCAACTGCTCTGACCGATTGCACTCAGATTTCATTTTCATTGCATTGAATAATCGAACGGTCTCATAGATTTAACATTACATATTAGCGTCTACTCTGGGACTTTCTTATTCGACAAGAAAAAACTTGCTATAAGGCAAAATAGACATTCGAAAAGTTCACACCAATAAAAGATGCACGTGTACTCACTTGAGTTGAGGTATCATATCTGCTAGGCTCGTGCGGCTGAAAGAGAATTTTGATATGTGCTGCTTTTCAAACTTATTAAATTAACGGCATTGTAGCAAAGGAAAATAGCCATGCGATGCCACAAAATATTTGCACGTATTTCGCAAAAGAGTGATCATCGTCTTTATAATAAGCTCAAGAAAGTGCTTTTGGTCGAAACGATATGAAAGTTACCTCTCGTTACACCGAAGTCTACACCGAAAAAATTTTGTGTAAAACACATGAACGTCACAATTATTGAGTGAGGATTCCAAATATAATTCTACTCCAGGCAAACATTGAATAGGTATTCATTGAGAATGAAAACTATTTCATGAGTACATCAACAGCCGCTTTTGTTGGAAACTTTTTATGCGTTTAAAAGAATTTTACACCAATAGATTTCGATGATGTAGATTAAAAAAGCAACTTCTTTGAGTAATTTATATTAAAACATAACACCTAAATGTGGACTATTCCTGATGTTTCCCTCAAATACTGACAAAATCTTACTATGCTTTACTCGACGCGACGAATATATCATCGAGCTACCAAACTTGTCACCGGACTCAGTCAGAAACCCTACAAAGAGCGAATCAAAACGCTAAATTTATTTAATTATCCACGTCGTCGTCTACGAAGGGATTTGATTCTGGTTTACAATATTTTGAATACCGAAAATCACCCTCTACAATGCTTATTGAATCTACGGAGCTCGCATAATACAAGAGCTCACACATTTACTCCAACTGTCCCTCACTAGAGACTTAACTGCAGACGACATTTTTTGCCGTGCGGGTTTGTTTTACTAGGAACAAACTGCCAGATAATGTTGTGAACTCACCAAACCAGCAAACTTTCAAGAGAAGCCTTGATGCCTTTTTGACCCTAAACCCATGCATCGAAGAAAACTATACATCTTAACACCATGATTCTACATTTGTTATCCCATCAATCGAAAACAATTTCTGCCCTTGGATATTTACTTGATTCTTGAACTGCCCAGTAAGCAATCTAATCCCATTTTTGCTTGTTATATTATTCGTTGTTGCCATATTATTCTGTGGTTATTTGTAAAGCTATATGCTTTTTAGTCCATTAAAATTGAATTGAATTGAATTAATCATAACGATAATTCCATTAACTTTTATGCATAGATTTTGTATCTCAGTTTCCGATATGATGTGGTGCTAGTTGCTTTTTAGACGTAAACCTTGAAAATTGGATCTTGAAAATTTTATTTCGTAATCAGATGTTGCCCAGGTACATGTGAATGCATGTGCCGGCAAAAATATATCATTTATTTATATCATTTATCATATTTATATCATTTATACCATTATTTTTTAAACTCAAAATTTCAAATACAAAGCAAAAAATCATTCGTTGGAAATTTAGAAAATTATTAGAAACTGGAAAATCACAAGGATGTGAAAGAACAGATAAGGACAGCTGAATGTTTGTTTGACTGAAACGATTATGAATACTAGAAGTATGGATATCTAAGCAAACTTTAAGAATATAGAGAGAAGAGAAGAACGGAAGGTTTTGATGTCGGCTTAACTGGAAACAATTGGGGGAAACAAAATATATTAGCATTATGATTTTCCAGCTTGATTCAGATGGATTTCGCTGTATAAATTTTATCAAATATGCCAATAGATGCTGATCTTTCGAAGATATAATCCAAAGAAATTTACTAAGTTGACTCTGGAAAAAATAAAACGCTCCAGGAAGCAAGTAAAACATATAAATAATGGCTAAAAAGAATGAACCCGCCGAAGTGGCAAATTATACTTTGTCCAAGTCGAAGCGATGCATAGATCAGACTCAACTATTTGATAGAAATATCTATGTGCCCGGTTTCAGCAGATTTTGGGTGAGTTTTCGCTTCTCACAGAGAAGCTTTTTTTACTACACGCGATAAAGAGATTAATTGTAGAACCCTGCATACTTAGCATTCCATTTTTTTGACTGTTTGGCGCAGAATATAGATGGGGGGAGAAAACCAAAGTTTATCAAAATGGTATTGAAGTGCCTTGAGTGTTTAAACAGGAATCACAATATGATTCTGTGTTTGAACACCGTGGTTCGTTGTATAAACCTTATGTAACAGTGACATTCAATTATAACTTTGTTTACCACTTTTCCACTGATTCAACGCTTAGTGTTTTAGTGTTTTGGACTGATGATGGCATACAGCCAGAAACCGGTAGTGGTGTGTAAGTGAGAGGGATGTGAGCAACACACTACTTTAGTCATCCATGAGAGTTTTGTGTACTTGAACAGGAATCACTGTGGGATTCTGTGCTTGAACGCCGTGGTTCGTTGTAAGAACACTGTGTAACAATGGAATTGAAATATAACCTTTTCTAAACCGCCTCAGTTATAAACTTTAAAATATGTCAAAAACCATGGCAACCGATATTGACCATGTTCACATGTATCAAATCAGCGAAGATATACGGGATATGTACTAATGATTATAGTCTTACCTGCGAAAGTCGACGCTCGCTCGGCTCACTATAGTCTGCTGGGGGTAAGGTAGAGATTTTGAGCCTTCATTATGCTTATACGACTGGCTCTAGACATATTTCACTCAATTACACTATCAACGGGTGTGAGACGTTTAGCATTGCGATTAAATATCTCAAAACTATGAAAATCAAATAAAACTCACTGTGCATATGAATACGTCAGTAAGTTGAGGTTTTTGATGTTCACTCGATCGACCAAGTTAGATTTGTATTGAAGAAATTCAGATTTCAAAGGCTCCATCAAGCCAACTTCGCTAGTCTGAAATTTTAGGGAGATTTTCCAGGCCATGTTCAATATGGTGAAAATAATTGTCTTAAATGTTCTATCTGGATGGTTGAATTTCAAAGACCGCTGGTTTGTTGTCTGCGTCCACTTTTATATCGCGTCATTGTTTATAAGGAAGCATGTTAGGTACCAGTGATTGTGCAGCATGCAGTATGAAATTCATATTACTATGCATTTTTTTCACACACCACCACGACTCGTTTCGTGCTGTTTGTATTTATCAGGTAGGGACATTAGGATCAGGATTTGCATGTCTCAAAAAAGAGGAGAAATGGTAAACAAATTCTGAATTTGTGAGACTTTGTTGGAGTAGGCTGGCACACTGACCTGTTCAATCTCATGTGCCCTCACATGTAAATCGGGTAACCCACGTGCTTGATGAAAAACCGTATTTTCTTTTAATTCCATCGCAGAAACTTTACTTGCAGCATATTTTAATAACACCACCAACTAAATTGTAGCGTCTTTGGTAGCAATGATGCCAAAATGATGTAAGCAAACATCCTCATGCATTAGATGGCTTGCATCCTTCAAAATATTTGAGCTGACATTTAAACAATGTACCAACCGAAATAAGTTACGGTAAATGACAAGTAGCAGTTGCGTACAAATGATAAAGTCAACTAAATCTCAATAATAAAAAGACGGATTCGCAAATAATGAGACATTCGTTTTCATGTTTCTAGTTTCGCATTTACTACGTGGAATTTTGAAAAAGTGTCTCGAGAACTGAAATTATGAAACATTTATTACGCTGCATCACAGCAAGCTTGAGCAATAAAACTACAAACTTACCATGGAAAAATTTGGCAGAAGATAATTTTGTACATGAGAGTTGAAGCCACGAAACTAAAGCTAATTTGTCAAGTCTGAAATTCAATTGGTTACATATTGAAGTTCAATTGAAATAAAGTATTTTTTGTCCCCGTGTTGGTAACCCAATCGCCCTTCCAGTCTAAACACGATCACCTGAATTTTCTGAAGGTTGATAAATTTTTGTTATACGATCGATATCTACTTCAGTCGAAAATCCATAGTTCCACAGGGCTGTACCATGCTCATATTGATTTAATTTGCAGCAAATCTGATTGAATTAGCATGATAATTGGATGAGCATTGTCTCATTCTGACCATTAGAGATAAACCTGTTTTATTGTTAAAAGATCAGAGAAAATTTGGCTAACGAATGAGAATTTGTATAGGAATAAAGATTTTCTCTGCTCAATAAATATCTTTTGCTATTGCACGTTTTGGGATAGAAACTATTTATGCTCAACACCTCCAAACGATTTCTACCAGAATGATGACTGACAAGATTTTATCAATTCACACATTGCCTATATGGTTTTTCATCAACATTAATCTGTAGATAGGTAAAAGAAATTTCCAACTGAACAGGATTCTACGTCCTCGTAGTTAATTTTTGCATTCTTTGTAACCTTTTCATACTTCAGTAAAAATAGGAATCAGCATAAAGCGTATTTTCCGCGCATTTTTAACATTGGTGTGGTTCGAATCAAGAACCTCTGTTTTGGAGTATAGACTTATTACTATTAAGCCACCACTGCTCAGTAAACATGTGGTGAATTCTAGTGTTTTGGCTGTTCCAAGCACACGCGGATCCTGATCGGACTTGCCCTCACTTGATGAGTGCAAATAGCACGAAAGCGGTCGTGCGGTGTGTGATGCAAACGCATACAATTAAGCAATTTTGTTCTATTGATATCGCCCTTTTATGTATGTTATTTCTGTCTATAAATTGCCGGAACGTATGTATTTTTGTCACGGTCTCACCCGTCAGCGTGTTACAACTTGCCACGAAATCGAGCTCTGTTAGAGATGATAGCACAGCCAGAATGGGCAAGTCGGTGTGATTTTCGTTTTAGTTTTGATGCGTCTCACTCATTTCTGGTTCTATTTTGTACACACGTCATTTTTTCTAATTTTCCCAGTTTCCTCAATTAATCTTTGTCAAAAGTCAACAAAAATGGGCGTTCTGATTAGTTAGTACGGATGAATTTGACATTTAAAAAAATTACCCACTGCTTTTGAGCGTAATTCAAAGATTGCATTCATTAAACAATATTTCCAGTACATTTTTGTGCAAAACAGCCTTTAACATTTACACGATAAATGAAAGCAATTTTACTGACCCGAATCTGTAACATTCTATTTCGCTAGTGTGAACCGAATAGAAATACATTTTATTGAAAGTGTGGTTGAAATTGAGTGAGCGTTTTTTTTATTTGTCGAAATAGTAGGTATTTCGTTGTAAGGTAAGTTAGAATTAAATTGAAATTAGAAATATGTTATGGCATCGGTTGGTGATTTGATGTTCAAATTTTTGTAAAACGTATAATGGCTGATGCGGTTGAAATGATAATTACATTTCATGCTGCAAGATCGGTTTTGAAAACATTATTCGAAATAGGTTCCAATCGGTTGCTGAATATTGCTGTGACTTGTTGTACATATACATATCATATAACCCCAAATATTGTTCTTGTTTAGCGAATGATGAAAATTGATTATTCATCATTGAAACTCATAACATTGTTTTTTGCTAACGCACATGAATTATGAGCGATATGATGCATGGCATTAGACTATATAGAGAAGCATTCTAATGTCGTTAAAACTCCCATCTAAAAACTGACCATTTTCTCTCATGTGACCGGCTGACTTAGATTCACTGTGTTGATTGGTCATTCAAAGTTTGGTCGTAACACTCTGATAATCAGTGGCATGCAAGTAAAACTTGGTAAACCATTTATCCACTATTTCAAGACTCACAAAAACAAATAATACTGTCTCCACCTAATGAGAGAACACAGACATAAACCGGTTGAAGTTTGTTGTTCCGGAGAATTTGAGCACAATAAAAGCTGGTTATTTCCTTTATTTTGTATTATAAACTAGTCCGGAATAACTCAAGATACGTACTACAAAATCCCTGAAAAAAATTTATTTTAATAAAGCTTCCTTCCAGTTGTTTAACTCCAAACCCACTTTTGATCGATTAAACAAACAATCGAGTAGCAAAGTCGACAAATTGGTCCCAATTGACTTACATGGCCAAATCAAATATCGTGTCGGAGAAGCAGTTTATAAATACCTTTTGTCACGTGGTATGATCGATAATCTATTTCGCTTGATTACCATTTGCGTGTGGCGAATTGGGTTCTTGGCATTCATGAGAGGAAGAGGGGTATTGAAAGTTTCCCAAAATTGCAAGCAATTTACTATGTCACAGCAAAAACAAACAATATGCTGACCGTGAACAAATGATTACAAATGTTGGTGCAAAAATTGATGGGTTTAATCACTTTGGCTCACCTTGCTGAACCGATGTTCCAATAAGTATCGTTCGGTAGCCGGCTCCAGTTTGTTGCTTTTCCAGTTACGCATCTGAATTGAATACACCCGATAAGCACTGAATGATCCCAATTTTTTTCAACTAACTACTTTGTATCAATATTAGAATGACCTTGAGGAAATTTTAAATTTATATTCCCGCCAATCTCAATAGATCATCAGAAGTGTATTGCATGATGGTTCGTATGATATGAAATTTAGTAAATTGAAATAATACTGCGAAAAGTTTGTATTGAATACATTAACAGATAATTGAAATTAATTTTTTTAAATTCGTCTACACCAAAGAAGATCTGACATGCTGGTCAATTAGAGATACATTTATGTCAATTTCCATTTTAATGCTGTACGTAAACATATCCCGATAACTTAACAATATGAATAAGCGTTTTTTGATATTGTCTGAAGATGAGATAACCAACAGCATACACGATATTCATAAGAGCAATGAATAAGCACAAATTATTGATCCGTTGTTAAGCTGGATCATTGTTTTTTTATCATACCCATGAAATCGATAACGACGAATTGCTTCTGATTTGCCAGATTTGTTTAAAAGAATCATTCGAGTTAAATAGTAGTTCATTAGGAATTCTCACAGAAAAAGTTGATAAGCCATGTTATATTGTTCATTCGTCTTGGTGAAAATAAATAGTACTATTGTATACGAAAGGATTAGCCCGGTAGCCTAAAACCGAAATTCTTACGTGAAAATAGATTTAACTCCGGAATGATGACGTTTGCGCATGATGGACAGATGGTGGTGTGAATTGTAAGCAGGTGTGAACATTTGTTCAGATTCTTCTTGTGACGGTTGCAAAGTGATGTTTACAATGAAATTCTCCTATTCAGAATAAATAAAATAGCGATCTTCGTGGAACATTTTGTTTAGTTGAATATTTAGATGAGCAGTAAGAATTTCGTGCCACAGAGTTTTATTGAAGACCTAAATGAGTGCATCATGGCTTGTTAGTTAAAACATGTTTACTAGCAGCTAATGCTTGGTTATTGCGAGGATAGCCTCGTGAGTAAAGCACAACGCTGGTTAGGTCATGTGCACAGGAAAATGATCGTGTTCTAAAACATCTAATCTATGGTGAGTTGGAATCAGGAAGTCAACCAATGGCAGATCGCATTTGCGGTACAAACACGTTTGCAAAAGCTGTGGAAGCTCTTGACATTGACCCTACACGTTTGGAAGAACTTGCTTTTGATCGCTCACTATGGAGGCACTTTGTATAGCGTCATTTGCTAGCTGGAGAAGAGCAGATACTGTTCTCGGCTGGTAATCGTCGATCTTGCCGTCAGCGTACAATTCACATCGTTTGTCCGAGTACTGTCTACGGTTGTGAGCGCTGTGAGAGAGACTGTTCCTATCGATTTGGACTGTTTAGTAATTCGAAAAGCTGTGTAGCATGAAAACTTCATGCGATTATGATGTAAATCCATGATCTACATCAACCGAAGGTAAGCAACAACAACGACAACTCAATGTTCAAAGTGATGATCCACTATTGGATAAGGCTGACACGAACAACCTGATCAATCACATGTGCCCACACAGAAGAGAATAAGGTTAAACAAAAAATCCGCAATTTCATACATTTCAAATAAATACACAAAACCATCGGTTTCGTGCTGTTTGCACTCATCAGGAAGGGACCGTAAGATCAAGATCTACATGCCTTGATACAATGGAGAAATGGCTAACAACGTTTGAAACTGTAATCCACTGTTGGACAAGGCGGACAAGACCATCTTGTCCGATTACCTGTGGTGGAAATGCACGCAAATACGAAATGTTGTTTCGAGGCAATGGGTTTTACTCAATCCACATATCGGTGAGCACATGCGTTTAAACAAGCTGATCATGTCAGTCATAGCCAACTGTGGCTTACATGTTCAAACTATGCTTACAGCTCCTCCACAGTTTTGAAGCATACGTTCCTGATCCTACTGATCCCTTAATGAGGTGTGAAAACTGCACGAAACCAGTCGTGGGTTGTGTGACGGAGCACCTAACTCACATTTGGGACTGAATTGTCCTGCGAAGCACTGAATAAACATCTAATTCATGTATGATCGTTTGACACACGGAGACCAACAAAGTTATACTTGAATGCCACTGTTGCATAGGGTTCGTACAACGAACCACGATGTTGAAACACAGAATCACAAAGTGATTCGTGGTCAAGCACTCAAGGTGCTTATGGATGACCAAAGTGATGTGTTGCTCACATCCCTCGAAATTACACTCCACTACCGGTTTCTGGCTGCTTGCCGTCATCAGGTGGAGTCAGTAAGATCAAGTTCAGTGAGCCTTGAAACAGTAGATAAATGGTAAACAAGTGTATACTTGAATGCCACTGTTGTATAGGGTTCGTACAACGAACCACGATGTTCGAACACAGAATCATATCGTGATTCCTGGTCAAGCATTCAAGGCGCTTTTGGATGAGAAAAGTGATGTGAGCAACACATCATGTCATGTTTCATCACATGAGTAAACTACAAAGTTGAAGGCCTAAAATCGCAGACGGACACATAATGTACTGAGGCGTCAGCAAGTAAGTTCAGGTTGAAACAACAATTCTTATTGTTGACACCGGATTATATCAGACATACCAAAACAGATAGTAAGCTGCATGTATGTGGACAGTGGGTGATAAAGAAACAAATCTGGTTTATTTTTCATACAGGGTGATCACTTATTTAAACCTCATGTCAGGTTTGCCAATTATACAGTAAATCTGCGTATTTTGTTAACCAAACATGCTCAAATGAAATTATTCGTCGGCTCATTTTGGTAATAATTTATAAGCTTAGGCACCAAAAGCTTAGATATCATTGTCAATTCTCTATTTAGGGAAATAATATCATTCGTTCTACATTTCATCCGAACTGTATACCCTCGAGTTAAACGAATTTGCAATTTGCAGTCGAAATTAAATGGTTTTGTGATTGTCTACTTTTCTCGCAATCCTTTACCTCTACAGAGTTTGGATAGTTTACCCTTGTAAAGTGAAGGCGACAAAGTCATTTTGAGTGAGTGTTTAAACAACAAATGGATCGTTCGAATTCTAAACCACCGTCTCATGAAATTGGTACAACTAATCATAGTATCCAAAACTAGAACCATAGAGTGATGTGGGGCAAATTTTCGGAACGTTTAAAAATAGCAGTTTTATTGGATGCAATTTAGAAACGTTAGGCAGGATCAGTCCAATACTGAATAACGCGGGTATACGAGTAACGTATAAATGGGGTAGAATGCTCCAATCCTAATTAACCCATCTCAAGGATGAGACACCGTCAGGCTGCGCGACGAACTGTGTATATAAAATCAACTGCAAGGGTTGTTCGGGAGTATATATCGGGTAAACATCCAGCGAACTCACTACTAGGAGGAATGAACAAAAAATCGAACTGGCAAGCAGCCACGTAATTCCAGTGAATATCAATCACTGATCAGAGACCCATCACTAGCTGAAAACGTGCTGGACACAGGTCACAGCGTTTATCTTGATAACGTAGAAATGGTAAGGCGGGGGTAAAACCACACATGGAACGACTTCACGCTGAAGCGATTGAGATAACAAAGACTGGTAAGAATGCAGTCAGTAATATGGATGGGGTGATATCTCCACAATCTGGCCTCGGGTCTGCAGCGGATAAGCATTAACATGCGTGACCCCGAGTACTCAATCGAGCTACTTGGTCAGCAGATGTCATTCACACTTGCCAAGACCAAAACAATTGAGGGATTATACGGCAAGTAGTGGTTTTGGTGCGTCAGTTGATACTGATCGCGCCTGTCTATCTTACCGATCACAGCATCCACCATCGGCTGTGTAGTACTTTACTAGCTTAGGATTGGTCAGGTGAATAAAATTTAAACTTGATCTCTGTTCGTACTGACACCCTTGGTCGGACGAAACTTTTGAGTAGGAAGCGAAACGTTACCAATAATCTGCACTCACCGATTCATTACAAAATTTCTTTTTTCATGATTATGATTCCCCGATCGGTCACGAACATTTTCCATTACTAATTTCAGTATGATTGAAACCAATTCTATTTTACACATGTCAATAATGTGAAAATTAGCCAAGCTGTCTCACCTTTTCCCGCAACAGCTGCAACGGTCCAGACTGTGTGCATCGTCCGTGCACAAGTATCAAGCCAAGTACCCGAGCATCGCACAATATCTGATGAAAACAGATCCAGTTGAAAAACAATAATCATTTGGTCAAACTAACTATTCATGATGAAGCAAAACTAAATTAAATTGCATTGAAATATTTTATATATTCCCTGGTGATCGAATCGTGTGAACTAATTGTTCACGAAAAAGAAATTTCAATTCTATACATCAACCAATATATGGTAAATCAATCGATAATGATTTCTACTCAAAAACTGAAATATTTTTAACAAAACCCTAACAACATTATTCTGTTTGAAAAGTTTTCCTAAGCATACGGTTTTAAAAAAATGTTTAATTTAGAAGCGTATATGCCGTGGTTTTTAAAATTAATATCGTTCATGAATTAAGGTTGGATTCATTCACATAATTTAAAAGTTTGCCAGTAAGGGAAAAACGTGTGTTTTTATGCTTGTACTATGTATGTTTGTTTTAAAAATTCCTGATTTATTTTGAGTGATTTATTTGATTCTTAGTGAATAAGCAACATTTAAAAAACTGGTCAAATTAATATTATTAGCACAGTAATGTGTTGCTCACATCCCCATCCATTACACAGTATTCCTGGTTTCTAACTGATTGCCGTCGTCAGGTCGAGACAGTAAGATCAGGTTCAGTGAGCCTTGAAACAGTGGTAAAGTGGTAAACAAAGTTATACTTGTATGCCACTGTAATATAGGGTTCGTACAACGAACCACGATGTTCAGACACATAACTTTGTTTACCACTTTACCACTGTTTCAATGCTCACTGAACCTGATCTTACTGTCTCCACCTGACGACGGCAAACAGCCAGAAACCGGTAGTGGTGTGTAAGGGATGGGGATGTGAGCAACACATTACTCTGGTCATCCATAAGCGCCTCGAGTGCTTGACCAAGAATCACTAATATTATAAGTATTAAAATATATTTTAGTATTTGTTGATTGGTATTTACTTGTAGGTCGTTTCAAACGTTACAGAATTAAGGTTGACTTGTTTATTGTAACACCAATATAATTTAGATTTTCTATGTTCGGTGAGCTGGCATTGAAGCTGTAGGAAGTTTTGTCATCAACCTAGATGATATCGTCAAGATGAATTCTCTGGAACACAGAAAACTCAACATTCAATCATAAAGCTACAAAAATTCGCCTGAATATCCAAAATCGTCAAATCTCTTGGACAATAAATGTACAAATATATAGTTATGTTTTGAAGACTTAAAATCATTTAACCTTTCGTTTGCCATAGAGCCTGTTTGTGCTACCTTAATGTGCGAAGAACAAGCATTACAAAAATATAAAGATGTATAAACGCGCCAAATTTCTTAAATGTTATTTCAAAATCTATAATCAAGAATGTGTACGATCTTATTCACTCACTGCAACACGGGAAAGAAGGTTTGCACCAGCGCCTTCTCCAAACAAAACGGCTTGAGAAATTCTGAAAAAGTTTTCACTTGATCAATTTAAGTATTATACGATTCTTTAAAAATGTTAAAAGGTCTTTATATTGTTCTTAACATTTTTGGTTGTAGTTTTCAGCATCGGTTTTACAGCTCACATTCTGTTTCGCTTGATATTTTCATGGATACACTTATGCAGCTCCTTATCTAAAAAGTCGGGACACGTACACGCAAGACTAATTAACGAAGAAATGAATTTTCTGATTTCATTTTAATTAAAAATTTCAATATTTCCGCTTCTCTTCGCTCCATTTTTGTGGCGTTGTGAAACTAAGGAAAATGTTAAAAACAGTTCTTCTAAAAGATAGTCACGGAAAAATGAGACTCACTTTGTCGAATTTAAAATTTATACAATAAACTGATTTGATTGAATAAATTACTAGCGATTGACCAAGAGTCGCAAAGGTGTAAGACCTAACACTTTTGCCAACAAAGAGGCTTGGAGTTCGATTTCAGCCGCGTTACCACAATGAAAATTCTCTAAACCCAAAAATCCTACTGTACCCCACTTTGGAGTGCTCACATCCCTACACTTACAGATCTCAACTGGTTTCTGTCTGTTTGCCACCAACAAAGGGAGACATTAAGATGAACTTCTATGAGGAATGCAAGTTTAACTGTTTCAACCAACCATGTCCAGTTTGAAAATTGATACAGGGATTAGTCCAAAAATGTCTGCAATAACCTAGCGTTCTCCTGAATGAGCGGTGATGATTATGTCAAGTCATTCGAGAGCGATTGACTGGCACTCTTCGCTTTTACACTTCGCGCATCTGCACTCGGTTTCTTCTGCGATGCTAGGCTGTCGTTCATAAAAACAAATGCGCATTCATATCATGTTCTGTAAATCGGATGAGCCACATCAGATTATTCTGTCTCGGTCATGGAAAATTAGGTAAGATCACTCGAGGTCAACTCCTGCTCCGGTCTTTTATGTTATCGACCACCCACCTCAAGGAAACTGACTACCAGATTAACCATGTTCTCGATTCCTGTCCACCAGTCTGCGTTAAAAAACAAACCCGTGAGCTGCCTATTCAGCGTTCACCCACGAATATCATAACAAAAGTGAGCCCGAAATGGTCAAAGCGTTTGATACGCACATGAGTAATTGAAGTTGACACCAAGTCGATTGATTCAAGGATTCAAACGATGGACGTGTGTTTTATTATTTGTCATGTGCGTAATAAACTATTTGATCAACTATGGTTCACGTTTGCTTATCGCAACGAAATAAACGGTTAAGCAGGATACGTGAGTAGATTTGATTAACATTGAATCAAGTCTCCTTGCGGTGCAAATGAAATGAAATACAAACACTGGCCTTACGGGCCCCAGCAGACGTGATGAAGAAGTTAAATGCGACTGCATAAGAAAGATTATTTAATCTTCATTGATGCTCACATAAATGTTTATGTTCCCATATGGATCAAGAGAAATAACGACTTACTCAAGTTGCTCCATGACCGCTTGAACGCCTTCAGCAAGTTCTTGCATTGTTGGATAAAGGCTTATTGGAACAAACATGAAACTGAATTAGTGATTAAACAGAATTAGACTTTGAATAAATTAATGTGATCAACAAAATTGTTCAACATATTTAATTTCCTTCATCATTTTATTTTATTTTATTATTCGGATAGACGCTTACTAAACAGAATAACTTTCAGGAAGAATGATGCTGGGTACGAATCAGTTATTGTTATCTGTTACACAAACACTGTTTCAAATACTGAGATTTGAACAAAATAGTACAGATTTTCTTTTCATTTGATGAACGCTGGCCTTCGTTTAGAGCGAAAAAGCGAATCGAAAGTTGTTTTGCCATGTTGAATATATACGGAGGATTTCCCTATAGGTAGTCTGTAAAGCATTAACTACTAATACAACGTTGACTGCACCATATCCAAAGAATGGGAAACATTCGAATTGCGGTAGATTTACTCTCATGAAAGAGTAACTGTGAGCTGGGAAAGCTTTGAAAAAGTCGCATTTGCGAACGTTGCAGTCTGTAACCGAGACAAGAAAGCCTTAAACATTATTCTCACAGTAGTATGCCCTCGACTGAATAAGAAGGTGACATTGTGAAGCGATGGCCTTAGGTTTGTGAGAAGCCACTGCAGCCGTTGACAAGGAACAGTGATTAAGTAAATGTTAAATTTAGTACTTTCGAGCGCAGATGCATCCAAGGTCACTTGATAATGCGCCATGGCCTCTCAACCTCTTAGGCGCCTATTTAAACTTGACTTCAGTCTCCGGGTACGGAACTATAATCCTCACCTGAAAATACTAAACTATCGCCCATACTATAAAAGCTCATTTGCATGCATCTCCATCACACACACACCCCACGACCAGTTTCGTGCTGTTTGCACTCATCAGGTATGGAGAGTAGGATCAGGATCCGCATGCGCCCATTGAACCAAATTTCAAATAAAATTGAGAGATTTAATGCTGAATAAATCCCGGTTGGCCAATGTTAACTCTAAACAAACATTGATTCTGATATACACAGGCAATTTCGAAATATTTCACCGAAAAATACAATAACCCTTAATATATTCTCGCCCAAATTCAAATCCCTCATTTCCGATTAAACTGTTACAGTATACTTTTGCGCGGTCCATGTATACATTTTGTGGGAAAGCTTACCCCCGGAAATGGTTTTCCTCGTCAAACGAATTGTTGTTCAAACAAATGTTGCGATCTGTTATGTTGAATTGAACTGTGTTGGCCCCAGTTTGCTGAAATCCCTTGGTGATTCCTTGTTACAACACATACGGGGAAAAACAAACTATCCAAACATATATTTCCGTTCGAATTTTCCTCCTCCATGTCACAAGTGGAATTACATTTGCTCAAGCGCTTGCGGATCCTGATCTTACTGTCCCTACCTGATGAGTGCAAACAGCACGAAACCGGTCGTGGGGTGTGAATGACGGAAAAGCATGCAAATGAATATTTTGTTACATTTGCTCCTATTTTGAAGCACATGGACGCAACCATTGTAGTATCGATTTGTTTAACTTTTATACGTATATCTATGGTATTGTACAGCTATTTTCTTTTTTCACCATAAATCTTGAATCTTGAGTCGACTTCACCGATACCACTTTTTAGCATAAATATTGAGTATTTAATCAGTTCTGATCAATCGCGTGCTGTATGTTGTTGTAAACGTTTTGAAAATATTGTAACTCGGTGAAAAATGAACTTGAAAATCGCTTGAGATGTACCTCAAAGTTCTGGAAACACGAAAGGAAACAGAGAAGAACAGTGTTCTTTGTGAGGGCGTGAATGTTATATTAAAACAGTTATTTGAAATATTACGTTTATAAGTTTTGAATTTGTGCTGTTATATAACTAGTTATGAAGTTCAATGAGAGTTGCTCAGTTTCTGTGTGGCTTGCTTCCCTCTACAACGGGTTTCTAGTTGTTTCATACAAAAATCAGTTGGGCATCAAACAGTGGAAAACTTGTCCTAACGTTCTATTGTAAATCTGCTGGTACATTGGAGTTGCATAACTTTTAACTGTATAACTGATCAGTAAAACAAATTTAAACGTATTCACTTAATGAAAGCAAACAGCCGGAAACCATTTAAGAATTGGTAATGTATTTGTCATTTTAAGCGCTACAACACTTGACCAAGAATTACTTTATCGTTCTACTGTTGAGTGTCGTGTCGCTTCGTACGCCGTGTGCTTTAATCTACTTCCGCTTCTTGATGTTTTAGTCATAAATTTATTGTGAATTGATTCGCCAAATTTTCTCTCATCTTTTTTGGTGTTTGTTTGGTGTTTGGTGAAGTTAGTGTTATGCAGTCAGTAATGTTTACTCAATTATCCTTCTAATCAGATTTGCTACAAATTAAATTAATTTGGTACATGCCTGGAGGGGCATGTGAGACAAAAGTTATTAATTATGCAGAGCAATGTCTTCCGCCTTCGATGAAGTGCATTTCGATTTCTTTTGACCACTTAGTGCGGATGTACTTTGTATTTTGATAAATTACCTTGACATTCGTACAGACATTTTTGCCTCATTTTCTAAGCAAAACACGTGGCAATTTTCTGTTAACTTTCTTTATCTCATGATGTGATTGCGCATGATAAAACCCTAGCGCATGGTGTTTCCGTTTTAGACATGAATACAATGAAGAATCTGCAATCTCTCAATGACGTGACCTTGTCCGTTATAATAGATTTCGATAGACTCCTGCAGTTGTTCATAACCTCCGCATCCACGCTCTACGATAACATTATAAGCTTAGAGGAACTGACAATCGACACTGAAAAACGAACCATACTGACAAGCAATTCCTTCAAGCATCAGACACATTGTTATCGAAATCAATCAGGTCCTGTGGTATCCTTCTCTGATTCCTTAAAACAGATGCACGTAGTTATACGTATACAATATTTTAGGTAATTAGTTGTCGTTGGATTTAACCATAACCCCTGCAAGTAGTACTCTAAGACAGCTATTGAGACGAGCCCACTAAAAGCTAAACGAATAAAGCGAGCTCGAATAAACCTTGAAGTATCAATGCCGAAAAGACTCACCCAACAAAATCCCATAACGGATGCTCAATTCGTGCGAGAAAAAATCGAATTTTTCATTAGCATTTTGTAGAAGTTTTCACGAATGAGAACGTTTCTGTTAGCATTATCATTATAAAATCGGACCATTCTCTCCCGACTCAAAAACGAATAAAGTTCACACTTTATTTAATTTAACCCGAGTTCACCGACTCATTAGCGAACCACATCGTGTGTGATAAAGTTTTCTTTGCATCTAGGAAAAAGTAGCGATGTTTGCAACCATTTCTTCAGTATGTGGAATTTTTAGGTGCATTTCTTATACGCGGAACAACTCAAACAAACTGTCATTTTCAGCTGTTACATTCATCCTTTTCAGGTATTACAACAAAATTGATGTTGCGTGGCCGTTTCCAATAGAACAAGTCAAAATTTTCCACGTAAATATTATTACTGAAGACCGTGGCTTGATTTTCATCATTAAATTCAAAATACTTTCCAAAATATTTCGAAACACTTGTCGTTAATTTTGATGGAAAGCATTGTTTGAGTTCATTATGAATTTGTGAGTAAGGTGAACAGAAACTATTTTCATTTGAAAACACTTGAGACTTGGATAATGATAATTTAGTCGATTGAGTGGGATACACATCATTTGTCTATTTTGATAAAACATTCACGTAAAGTAGGGACATTCATTTTCGACTGTTGTGACAAAAGATGACTTGTATGCTCGTCACAAAAATAACCAAAGACCTATTTAGATATTATGATTTCATCGATTTTGATTTGAAAGGAACTAATTCACTGTAACAACGATCTTCAGAGTTCCTCAAGTTCAGTGTACCTTGGCGAAAGATGAAGAAGAAATAAAATTGTAACGAAAAATCTAGCATAGGTAATTCTTTCTAACAAAATTCATTTACAAACTTCAGTTAGATATTGCAGCGGTATCGAATTTTGTGGAAGCAAGCAACGAATATAAGCCAAATAAATAAACAAAAATATAAAATGACGCTTTAGTTTCTGTCTTTCAACATCGTATACATGTACAATGAAGGTTGAGTTATAAAACAACACTTTTCTGAAATGATTTTGTCATTCGAGACAAAGTTTGCTTTTGTTTTGAAGATTTATGGCATCATGTTTGGTAAAAAGTGTATCACTGAGTTTTATTTGAATATTCTATCACCAGAATTACTGAGGCAATTTAAAGTGTGTTGTAATGCAGCCCGACTATTTACTCATTTAAAAGATCAACTTAATTTTTTAGGAACTACACTTTAGTCAGATTTAAATGTCTGATCTCGATTGACTGTCTTTTTGACATGGTAACCACGTACCTCGATAGAACCAGTTTGTCAGGTCCTAATCGATAACTAATCGAATGGGAAGGGCACAAATTTGCTAGCTAACGCTGGCATTCCGAAAAATTTAGATTGATTATGCAACTTTACTATTATTCTGAAAAATATTACGCAAACAAAATACGAATATTTTGTTTAAAACCATAAAATTAACCGTATCGACGTGTGTTTGCAAATATGATTTGTCGGTGCGAGAGTGACTTATAAATTGAAACCTTGGTTACCTTTTCTCCACTGTTTTAACGCTTGCGGATACTGATTGCACTCTTCCAATCTGACCAGTGCAAACATCACGAAACTGGTCGTGGTATGTCTGGGAGCGATGGAAATGCATGCAAACATGGACATTTTGATCAAGTACATGTGTTTAACCCGTCCATTTTATGTGTGGTTACATATAGTCAAACTCTTTGGTTGTAAAATATTTCCTAATAAAGCTTTCAACTTTTGAAATTTGTATACCTCATTCAAATTTGGTAACACAAATATATTCACCAGCAATCAGGAATGCCTTATGAATGCGAAAATCAAGTGTATGATCGGACTGTTTAGTCATTCGAAAAGCTCTGAAACATGAAAGAATCATGTGAGTGTGATGTGCATCCATGGTCGACATCGAACTGCTCTGCTGCTGCTCTTTCCACATGGTGCTTGTAAGTCATAAAAGAAGAAGTAATTAAAGTGTCTAAACACGGTCGTTCGCCTAAGAAGTGCATAGAAACTTTCAATTTATCTTTTTCGTCCATTGTCATTTTGTTAGACCGGCACTGATGCAAAACCGAAGAAAAAGTTTCGGGTGGCTTATCAAATTGAACATTTGTTTTACAGAACTATGATGGTACCGCAAATAAGATTGGTGTTGTGTTTGCAGATTAGGTTAAAAATTAAAGCGAGTTTCTAGTAGATGCATTTCAAAACTATCATTCATCAACGCACGCATTACGTATACTTCATCAACGGCAATGAAACATTGGTAAGTATCGCCTTTGTCATCAAGACAAGCTTAAGCGCAGTCACATGTACCGGAAGCTTAATTGCCTATACAACCATAGCAGGCAGGAAACGGTGAGACCTGAAACTTTGTGTAAGCTATCAAAGAAGCAACACAATCACTTTTGCGTGTTCTCCGGTACTGTGCTAAACTTTAGCGGTACCATGTTTAATTAACAAGCTAGATAAGATCGTCAGCATAACTTCGCGAGAGTGATCGTCCTCTGAGATTTAGGGTGACCGTTCGTTTTTTCTTTCGGCGTCATTGATAGTATTAAGGTCAATGTTCTCAACATTCATCTCTTCATTGTTTTGTGCAAAGTGATAGTAGACATTATAATCGTACTGCCTCACAGCCGATAGCTGCCAATCAGTAGGTCTGTCCCGCGAAACGCATCTCACATCCCGCGCACGGGATTTTGTAGACCACATTTTTGTTTTCCTCCATTATTGCCTTCTTCACTTGGCAAAATTGGCTGCAAAGTATTCGTGTAGGTCTATGGACACAATTATCCCAAGAGGTCGTACGAACATTGCAGTGATTTTCCAAACGTTTTCAATGTATGGTGGATTTTTCCTGAATTTGTGTTCTGTTTTCCAATAGTTAGGCCTATTCGCGATTCATACAGGAGTATAAAGTTTGCTAGATAGCTTTTTTCTTAAATGCTTTTTGAAGGTAGCCTCTTAATCCAGCAACGTTACGAAGATGTTGATATGTAGAAGCGCGTGATTCAATAGCTTTAGTACACATGGCCAGTCGAGGATTTGCATTTGGTGTAGAGTATTAGATAATATGCATGCATTTTCGGACGATTGTCTGAAAACTCCTAGTGTCCATTTTGGTGGTGATGATATCTCAGAATTTCAGGCATTTGTTAGTTTCTAATTCAAGGTAATTCAATATTTTTAATGGTCTAAATAACAACAAGCTCGCATTAACCGTATGGTTGTAAAAATTAAAATGTACGTGTATAAAACTTGATAAGGAGTCATATTAAACTGTATATAGGTGAATTATAAATAAGGGAAACGAATAATTCAATAAAAATTCGTCTAATTACGTTTTAAAATCGTGCAAGCTATTGGAGTGAGCAACGGTGGAAAGTAAACTGTTCCAAGTAAATCAGACATAAGCAGAATAAAAAGACCTTCTACAGTTCATGCGAGAATGGGGTACCACCACTATACAGTCATGGGTCTGATAATTTCTCGTATCCCTTCGCGTGAATAAATCTTGTAGCGCTGGTTTGGGGTATTGAATATTTTGAAAAGTATGATAAGGTCTCCTCTGATTCGTAGATAATGAAAATCGAACAGATTCAGTTGAGCTATCCTTTCATTATATGGTTTGTTTCGGATGCTGAGAATTAGTTTTTTGAGCGTTGATATTTTCCCTGCATATGCACAATATACTTCTTGAGCCACGGAGACCATGACTGCACACCGTATTCCATGACTGGTCTCAAGTATGTATTCGTGATTGTTGGGAATATCTTTGGCGAAAATTTCCCAAACACCCGTTTGAGGATATATAGGACACGTGTTGCTATTTTAAAGGCAGTGTTAGTTTGAATTGAGGTTTTTAAACTGCAGCATTTCCAAACACCCATATCTTTTACTTCACTTCAATTTTCAAATACATGTGAACCTATATGGTATGTGAACGCTACTTGACTCCCCACATTCATCAGTCTGCATTTGTGGAAGTTAAATGACTGACTGTTCTTCAACCACTATTTATGAAGCGTATCAAGATGTTTTTATAATATGAGACAGTCTTCTGGGCTACTGATTCAACTGCATACCACTAAATCGTCTGCAAATAACAAAAAACGTTACATGTAACAAGTTCCGGTATTTCATTGGCATAAAACAGAAAGAGGATCGGACCAAGGACTGAACCGT
This sequence comes from Atriophallophorus winterbourni, assembly GCA_013407085.1. Lineage (NCBI taxonomy): Eukaryota > Metazoa > Platyhelminthes > Trematoda > Plagiorchiida > Microphallidae > Atriophallophorus > Atriophallophorus winterbourni. The sequence goes on from JACCGJ010006086.1 coordinate 47,675, forward strand.
GGAAAACTCCGCTAGTTGCTGATATTGGTTTTGATAATGCACCGTCAACACGCTCCTGGGTAGTGAGATTTGTTGTGCAGGCATTTAGCCTAATCCACAAATTTCCGGTGATATCCAGCCTTTTTCATATTCTACAGTAGTGGACTATGGTTTTGACAATCAAATGCTTCGGATATATCTAGATAGCAGGCATGAATTGCTTGCCATTTATCTATCGCTTGTTTTCAATCATCCAGTGTTATCAATAAATTAGATAAGCAAGAATAATTTCTTTTGAATCCATGCTGTTTTCTCGAAAGCAACTTATTATTCTCAAAATGTTTCATGAGATTGTCAACAATGAAGCGCTCAAGTAATTTGTAAATCACAGGTAACAGACTAACGGGTCGGTAATTAAAGCATCAGAGCCATTTCCTCCTCAACAAATAGGATTAATTATTCCAAGTTTCCAATAGGCAGGAATCACGCCATTTGCCTGTGTTTGATTTAAAAACTATGTTAGTGGTTTTTATACCAAATCCACGCATTGCGTCAAAATGAGCGGGGTTATTCCTTCGGCACCGGGAAACTTTCCGGTTGTTAGATTAGATGATGCACGAAGGACGCGTTTCGATGTGGCAATAATGTCACTCAGCACAACTGTGGTTTAAATGGTTTGATTTGGGATGTGAATTGCATGTTCTCTCGGGCTGAATACAGATGAATAAAACGTTGCCAAAGATTCAGTAGTTTCTGATACAGTTTCTGTTGGTCCAGCTGACGTGTTCACGGGCGACACTTCTGGTTTCACCTTAGCTCGATCGTTAACCATACGATAGAGGATTTAGTGGAGGAGGAAGAAGATGATGATGATAATGACTTTATTCCTGTACACAAATTTTCAGTAATTTAATTAATTCCTGATCCAGGTCTAAGTCCATCATGCGTGATATCCATTCTTCGTTGTACAACTTGTCTTGATTGACAATTTTTTATTTTGTTCCTCAGTATACAAAATATATCCAAGGTCTCTGATGATGCGTTTTGCCGACGATGTCGCCAGGCAAATTTTCGTACATTTAACCACTTACGAGTTCGGCTTCTTAGTTTAAATTCTAGGTTTTTTCTTCTGTTCCAGTAAAAACACAATGAAGTATCATGAAAAAATAAAGTTTGTAATGAATCTGTGAGAGTAGTTTATGGGTAACGTTTCCATTACAATGAAGTATCCCTTAAGCGTGTTCGGCTTGCGATTTCCAGATTACAACGAAAGAGTCGTCCACTTAGCGTGTCCAGAGGAATTCCACATCAATTAGTAGAGTGACGATTTATTCTAGTCTTCATACTAGTGCTTCCGCTATGAGTCCAGTTATGGGTGACCGCATTCGATTACCTCCGATCTATTCGTACATTTTTTCCAGTGAGCTTATATCGGGTGTAAAGACAAACATCCTGCAACGTCATTACCTTATCATTGATGATTCGTCTTCCAGCATACTTTGTTATGTGTTACGTCAGGAGTCATGAAATTGTTTGCTCGGCAATTATGAGTTCAATTGACGTAGACTGGATGGCGACATCGAGCGAGACCAACAACTCGTCCTCTGTTAACTGTATGTTCTGCAGTCTCTTTGAAAATTCTTTTATCAAGTTTATTGAATATTTCTAGCCTTTGAAGAGTTATAATTGTACTTGTCTTAGTTCTTTTGATCGTTTATGTCATGGGAGCGAAGACGATTGGGAGTAGCGAGATATCTTTAAAGCGCATTTTCGGTAGAGCCTACACACTTATACTCACGATTGCTGTTGTAAAGAGCCTAAACTGTGACAAAGAAACATTCAAACGATCAAAGCAAAAGAAGAAAATGATATCAACTTGTTAGCTTCCTTGTGTTGTTGACTAGCGTGCATTGGTGCAAATCTTAGTCCCCAAACGATAATTATGTCAAAACCACGTAATGTTGTTTCAATATAGGTGAAAGTGTCATTGCTTTGAATGCAAAAGCCTTCGGAAAGCGATTATCGAGAATTTACATTTAGCGAACTAATTTAAGTTTATACGATGATCACGTTTTACCGAATAGCTATCAAATCCAACACATCAATTAGTCGATGGGAATGCACTGTATATTTTTAACCAATCTGAACAACAGAACGATATCTAGCAAGTATAACAAGTATCTACAAGTATTACCTTGTTTACCTTTAATCCACTGTTTCAAGGCTCACTGAACCTGATCTTACTGTCTCCACCTGACGACGGCAAACAGCCAGAAACCGGTAGTGGTGTGTAAGGGATGGGGATGTGAGCAACACATTACTTTAGAACGATATCTAAGTTTTCATATATCAAAAACCTGTACTGTTAGCATTTCGAGTCACAATGAAACTAATCGGTGAGCAACCGTATAACGAGTCCATACATCACAAAATCGATAGGGTGTATTGTAAATGTACGTGGTGTAGCACAACGAAAACTGGCTTTTTCTTTACGTTGATCGCTCGCTCAGGCCCAATATGTGTACTCGGTATCCACAGATTGCTCTATGAACACAACTATCATTGGTTTCAAGGTGCAACACTGGTTTCCACTTTTTTACATTTTCAAGATTTTATGAAACCATTTTGTTTGCCTCGAGCTGAAGACGCAAGGATCCGGAAATATGTGGTGGTGTGTAGGTGCATGTGAGTTAAACAAAGCTGGCGAGTTTTATTACGTTGAGCATTTGGCAAAGATCTTTAGTGTTAATCGGTCTTTAGGCTTTATCAATTTAACATAACAGTGACCCCAAGGTATACGTTAAGCATGACAGGGTGTGTGATGAATCAAAACACAAATTTAAAATAGAATAATTTGATTGATTTCCTTAAGATCGCTTAAGCAAATCGGCAAGTTGCGCTGTGAAGTATAAAATGTTTCGCAACATCAATGTTGAATAAATGATTGAAAATATTATCAGCGAAAAACCTTTTCCAATTAATCTTGTTACCCGCGCGTTTTATGATAAAATTGCATAATTTTATGCTAGTTGACATGAAATTAATCATAATCAATTTTAAATCCGCCCGCCGGAAGGAATGGGAACCGCAAAATTTATGAAAAACATGAAAATATTGAAATTTATTGGAATGAATAGGTCAGCTTCAACATTCAATGCTATTTTTGACGGTTCGGATAAACCACATCGATATAATCATGTGACAGTTTGGATCAAATTCAAAAATGGCGCTAAAGTTTTCGAAAAATTTGTTCCCTCTTATGAATTTTAGAGGCAAATATCATTGAAGGGAACAATTGCGATTGTCCCCAAAAACAGACACGAGATATCTGTGATTGACTTAATACCCAGGAAGTAATTGAATCGAGTTATTGGGGCTGAATAATCGATTAAAGCGGCAATGATAACTCGAGATTTGTCAAATGAAAATGATAACCTGATAATTTAAAGATTAAAGATTTGCGATTGATCAAGTGCATTTGATTTTGCAACAATTATTGCCTAAATACATTAGCCAGACAGAAAAGTTTTAGCTAATTAAACATTTAACTGTAGTGTTAAAACTCATTAGTTGCATTGGTTATTAGGCCTCTATTATTTAAACTATGGAAGATACTTTAAAATAAATATTCCGAAGTAACACATTCATGCCCCAAAAGAGACGCAGCTTATCAACCATTGACAAATTAGATGCAAGTTGGTTTATGATAAGCACCGATTGAGTAATATTCACAGCATTACTTTCCTAAATTTTCGCTAAATAAGCAATAGCGATCATTCAAGATTTCAGGTGCGATTTGCTAGGTCGCGTTATCCCAACCTGATGATTGCAGACAGAACAGAGCTGGTTGAATGATTGTTATTAGCACATCTACAACTTTACAAATTTCACCGTAATTTATTACATTTCTGCTCAGACAACTTTTCCACCCGAGTTGCGGATCACTTCAATCCTCACTGAACAGACAAGAGAATAAAGTTGATCTATGCCACTGGGTTTAATTTAACTCCACGCTAAGGCGCGGTTTTTGATACCGCTGATGATTTGCTTTTCAGCTTGATTCAAATCAGCTCCAAAAAATTGTTTCTGACGTAAATTGAAGTTTAATTTATTATAAAAATTTGTACAGCCTAGAAACGTGTCACATTTGGTAAAATATTATCATATGATTGTCATGGAACGCTAACTTACTAGAATGAGTTTCAGAGTTTATTACGTATGTGCAGATGGTGATCGTGAATTGATTCGAAATGTTGTCAGACTCAGAAAAGAAGACGGGAAAACTTGTTAATAATCCACAGAACAAACATCAATGATAATATAAATATAAATACTGTATGAAGTGTGAATTTACTTTTTCGAAACTTTCGGTGATAAATGTTGCACATTTTCTTCCGGTGTTGCCGAATCATCCGCATCTGTGTTCCAATCCGATGCACCGAAACTTTGCCCGGGCAATTCAACATGACACCAACAAAATCGACTTTTCATGTATCCATTCACGAACGGCACATAATAGGAATCTGGCAATGAGATTGATATTTCCTTTGAACTATTTTGAAATAGTGCAAGTTGGCAATTCATTCAAAGTGCATTCAATAATATATGCGAAGAAGCAGCAAAATGAACATCCTGGCTTACGTTGCTTCCGAAATTCAATTCAATTCAATTTCAATTGTCTAAAAAGCATATAGCTTTACAAAAACCACAGAATAATATGGCAACAACGATTAATATAACAAGTGAAAATGGAATTAGTTTTCTTACTGAGCAGTTCAAGAATCAGGTAATAATCCAAAGGGTAAAATTTGTTTTCCATTGGTGGGATAACAAATGTAAATGCATGGTGTTAAGATGTATAGTTTTCTTCGATGCATGGGTTTAGGGTCAAAAAGGCATCAAGGCTTCTCTTGAAAGTTTGCGGAATTGGTGAGTTTACAACACAATCTGAAACTTTGTACGCTGTTGCGAAGAATGAAAAAAGTTTAAGCCCTTGGTGTAGATGATTCACAGTTAGTATTCTCTAATTCTTTTCGCTATCTAACTAAATGACAACATTGGGTAATATACAATATTGATAGTCTTTTTTTCTAAAGCAAATATGTAAGATGACCTATTGAAAACGTATCTTGTGAAGATGTTGCCGTTCTGATTACCTATTTAGATTTACAAAAATTTAAGGGCAATATGTTTAACCGATTAAATAACAGAGGTTCAATCTTAAAATTTCAGTTACCGTTTATAAACAGAATTGTGCATATATCGGTTTCTCTTAATAACCGGTTTTAAACAAAACATTTACTATATCAAGTTAAATCATGTTACCATATTCTCGGGAAAAAGTAACTAGAAACATTTCGCCTACTCTTAGGAAAAAATAATTAATGCGAACAGTCACGTAACCGCAAAAATCGCTGTGCAAATAAGTTCGAAGTATCACAGAACCGATCAGCTCGGAAAAGATTGATTGTCTGGCTGTCAAGATCTGTCATGATAGAAAGTTGGGGACAAGGGCACAAAAAGAATCACGACCCTTTACTATCGAACCGCAATGCAATTGTAGACAGCAAGTCGTATCGTTACTTGAATCATTCATGAATAACGCAGACTGGACGGAGGTTAATCTTCTGAGAATAATAGAAATATTCTACTATTGGATTATTTTTAATTAAACAAGTTGTATTTGAGAATCTCTCCACAGAATTTTTAGGGCTTAGGTATTATAAAATAAAATAGTCTTTAAATGAGGATTGGATAGTCGAATCAAAAATTAACTTGCATCAATATTCGTATTTCTGAATATTTCTCTGAAATAAACTGAAATCGATTTGAACATTCAAGTTCATATAAACGTTTGAAAATTTGTTCATGGCATGGTGTTTAATGCTAGTGGTTTCTAATATGGTTTCACTATCTTGCTAGATCCTGACATGTGTACCATGTAGAGGAAAAGTGAGCAATACAAACGGAATACAAATCGCAATCTGGCTCGAAAAATACATTTCTACCGAATGATAGTTTATAAAATCGTGCAAAGAAACTAATCAGTGGTTTTAGAAACTATTACTCTAGGAACAATTGCAACGTTTGAGACTTCTCGATCAGCTTCACAGAATTATTCAATTCGATATGATACTCGAAAACAAACTATTACATACTCCAGGTGACACACTTCAAACTTTATTCAACAAGCCAATTTTTTTCACGCTCTCCATTTTTCACCTTGACTGCGGCCGATACTTCTATTCTGTATGTGACTAATACTTTGGGAATGCGTTTTTTATATGAAAGTATATTCGATATCCGATTGACTTTAAGTGAAACTAAATTCTTTTTGTGACCATCAATTCTTGAATCTTGAATATTAAATATTAACTCGGTTTCAAGTCCAAGCACAGTACCGCATTCATGTGACTTTGTTTGTTTGTGCGATTGCACTGTTTAGCTATTCTGAACTTAGCAAGTTGTAGCAGGTTACACATCGTCTAACTTTCGTCCACTATTCCAACGCACGAAGTTCCAGTCGTACTGCCTTTACTTAATGATTAGAAAGTATATGAAACTCGCCAGAAGTTTCGTGCACAAAGAAAGCCTCTAAATGCAGACAACAATATATTCACGGTCACCACTTGTTATTTCTCACATTCCCTGCTCCAATATTCGACTGGCGGTTCAACAGCAACTGGCCGTGTACTTGAAGTAATGGCAAATTCATGAGCAAAGTACAAAGGTAAAGTTTTTCTCATCCATCAACATTGGTACATCCAAGCAGGATGAGCAATGAAAAGCTCACAAGAGGGAACACTGATGGCTGATGAACATTTCCGTTCGATTGAAGTTTTTTATTCAATAAAATTATTGGTGAATAATATTCTGCATAAATTAAATGTACGAAATAGGACTTTTTATTAAATCTGATATAAGCATATATTTAAATGTAAAGCTTGTTCATGTACGACATATTTACAGATATATATGTGTCCAAACACGGTTTCCGGCTTAAAATCGTACGCTTTTGCTAATATTTCTATATTTGAAGGATTTAACATAAACTAGTTTTCTCTTTAGCAATTTTGTGAAATACCAAACTGTATCATATATAACAGTTATTTACAAACGCGATATGCTTAGAAGAATTTATAGTTGAACTCACCATAAATTAATGGAGTGGAGCACCTTCCAATATCTTGTACCCAATAAATTTCACCGATTATGCACATTAATTACGGGAAGATTTCATTGACCTCTACTCTCAGCTATATCATTGTGGTCATGCAAATCTTTGTATTGCATACCAAACATGTAGCATTAATTGAAGAAGCGACACAATGATTGTATTTTATTTAGTGAACAAGTGTAATTGTATTAAATTGAAGAGTGAATATCAGCGAAAAAATTAACAAATTATTTTCAATCTCACGACTCAATTGAAAACCTGAAAACTTGATATTTCTCAAACTCAATCGCGAATATGAACCCAACTAGCAGAATAATTGTTTTCATCTTTTTTATCGCGTATTTTCCAAAAACGCCCACTCATACATTGTGATAAAAGATTTCAGTGCAGATTAAACAATGAATTTGGAATGTTTGCTTTCATTAAAAATATCAGTGATATCTGGAAAATCAGGCGCAGTTAAATGCCCTTTCGCTTTGCCTACGAGACATTCATCTTCAAATTATAGCAATTATATTATTGTCATTAAGTATTGTCGACTGATTCCTAGCAAAATGTTATTGTTAGTTGAACGAGAATTTTCATGGAACTTTTCGCCCGATTTGTCACGCGTTTGTTAGATTCAAGTCATCCCAGAATGCATACCTTTGCGTCGAATGTGCAGTCAACCGACACTGATCGTTGACTTCGAAATTTATATGTCTACCAAACAATTTTGATTGGCTGTCACACTTTGGAGTGGGAACGCAAATGGAAAGTCAGTTGGAAAATTACAGGTCAAACTAAAAATTTTCTTGCTTGAAATTCAGTTAAACTCCTTCTGATTAAATATTTGCATTTGCTTTGTAAATAAGCTCAACTTCAAATGTGGTTTCTACAATAAACGTAGTTGCGCTAAATTAAAACACAATCGATCCAAATCTGTATGGGCTTTAAACACAAAAATTACAATACATTTCCATCCGGTAAGTACCAATAACACGAAAACTTTAATGAATGATAAGAAATTGGCCACAAGCGTCAAACCTATCCATTAAAATTGTTCCGACTATGTAATCACATTCTATTTTACGTTCCTCAGCTTATTGGGCTGCGATTTTGTAGTTGAAACTCTGAATACAGCGAAAATTTGATTAAAATACGAACGAGGTTTCAAAGCATGGAAAAGTATATCAAAATAGTCTCAGCCTATTTGCGCATTGAAACATGTGCAAATTGCGTTAAACTGGAGGTCGATGACCGATTCTCAGCCTCATTATAATTCTGAGCTAATTAATGGTGCTTAGCCGAACTTGTGAGAAATCAATTCCAAAACTGTGGAGCTTGCAATGTTATTGGGTAGTTGCAATACGGTTGGAAAGAATTGATCTTTCAATCCAATTTTGTTCATGAAACACGGATATTAGATTTAACACTTGAAATATTTTACTTGGACAAAACTGATAGATTATGACAAAGAAGGTAAGAGTTGCGAATATCGTATGCACATAATTCATGGAACTACATACTAAAACCATGAGCATTACTGCACAGTCAATGAATATATGTTGACTGACAATTAATTAAATCAAACTACTGTGGGCTCTTGTGGGCATTCAATTGCCAGTAACTAACCAAATATCATAAAAAAATTTGTGCTTAAACCTCATTGCGATTCACACACAGATGAAAATAATTCACTGAGTCATTTCGATCGTGGATAATAGAAAATAGGAAAAGACCACCGATGACTTGTCCCAGACTCTCATCAAATATCTTTTAGCACTATGAAGTAATCTTGACTTTTTCAAAAAATAATGTAAGTTGGACAAAGATTTTGTATTGCATGTAGCAATCAACTCAAAGTGAAAGTTGAATATTGAATATTCGATACTAGTATTATCTTGCACCCAAATCAATATTAAGCAGTATAAAATTTGCAGGTAACTTTGAATCGATTTTCAACTATAATTATTACAACGTTGGAAATAAAATTTTAACATAGATTTTCATCTTAGAAAAATATTTTGACCTTGTGTGTGGCCGAATGGGGGTCAATGAATGGAGTGATATTATTAACAAGGTTGTATTCAATACTCTCATGGATGAATAAATAGTTAAAATGCCAATATGATTTGTTTTGGTCATGAATGAATTGTGATTAAACTCATTGCAAACTTATCGCAGATATTAAAGTATAAGACGCTGCTCTTGCTTGATATATGACTTGTATTTTGTGCGTCACTTACATAAGCGATTGCTTACGAAGAAGCATACATTAAAATATTTCAAGTTCCGTGTCACACAAACTTTGAATAAACAATTGAAAGTATATTTGAAGAGAAATCAGCTGATATTCATTGATTCTTGTTAAATATATAAAAGAACGCTAATCAAAAAGGTAAACTAGGCGCAAAATAAGTGTTTTTATACATTAACGCTATTAATGCTGGAATATATAGGATATTATAGCTGATAATTAACACAATGATCTTCATAAAATAGTTTAAGTTGCGCAATCGGCAGTTAAACACCGTAATAATGGTTTTTGCGCTGATTGCATCAAGTTGAAATTGAATAGGAGCAGTGACAAAATTTCATGAAACATTAAAAGTTCAAGCCAACCTCGGTCGAATAGACATGAAAATCGTTTATTGTGTTTATACTTACGAAGTGTGAATTATATGAAATATGTTGTTCAATGAGTAAAACGTGAAAGTAAAATAGTTTTATATTTTACTCTAAAAACACTTCATTTCTCATGGAGTTTAAAAAAATTGTGTCGATTTACGGCCATATTTCACACAAAGCTGACGTTTCAATCAAATTTCTCGATTATTTTGATTTTCTTATTAAAATTTCAAACATGGAAAACGAAATTATAGTTTTACTAATGGAATTTATTTTTTACAGAACGTTTATTCCGTGGCAAGAACCATAAATTTCATAACATGATAGACTATGCTAAATATTATCAGCAAAATAAAAATAAGTTCTGTAAGGCAGAAGTTTGGTCGTAGTTAATTTTTTATAATGTCAAAGTGAGAAGAGAAGCGATTTGCAAAAATTATTATTTTAATATCTTCAGTCAACTAAATGAATAACTTTTCGATTTCCTAGCAATCAATTTCTTTCTCCGACATTAGAAATAATGTTCAATGAATGCATCTATTTAAATATATGAATTAAAATTTAGAAAACAATTTATGTAATTACTGACCCATTTTTTAGCAAACTGTGAACGAAATATGTTGACAAGTTCTATAACAATAAATTCGCATTAGCAAGAATTTAGTCTCAATGAACATACACATTGTCAATATAAATTTTCTCATTTTCATTTAAATTTTCCAGAGATTATGTTATACCTTTGTACATTTTACTCAATACCTCCTGCATCAAAATGATGATTGAATATTCCAATGGAATGAAGTGAGAAGGCCCAAAACGTTTAAAAGTCTAAATGATATTTCCGCTGTTCTAACTGTGTATTATTTTGAAACTTATCACTCTCATGAGATGGCATTATGATTTTAAATCACATATAATATCAGTTTGCTTTTCTGAAGTTCAAAATGATTTCACATTTAGCTTTCCGAAACTATCTTAGTTTATTATTCAGTGCACGCAAATTATATAATCAGTTTTGTAATTTCAATTTATAGCGAAATCAATCCAATAAGAACACATTCGAAAAATGTATGTGCTGAGAACCAATTCTGGTTCAGTGGAAAATCATTATTTTCAAAAAATAATCAGCATTTTCTATTCACAATTTTACAATCAAAGTGCAATAAAAATGTATATGTAAAGCAAAATTTAATAAATATTGATTAGATGTTATTTTGTACAACAATACAACATCAATAACGACAATTTTGTTTATTCAATAATCGAGCTAATACTCTAAATTTAATAACATTGGATATTATAGTATATGAGCTTATTTTATTTGAAAAGAATCAAATTTCAGCCTAAATTAGTATATACACGCCTTCATGTTATTTTCAGTACTCACAAAGCGCCAAACTCGTATTTAATATGACAAGCTTCAGTACAATAAGGCAATTTTATTGATTTCATTAAAAAGGTACCTATAACGTAATTTTTATTTGAGCATGATTTATTACGTATTTATTCGACAAAAATTCGTTTATTTCATTAACGTAATCTGTTTAAGTCACGTTCAGTATTTTGTTCAAATAATGCAACTAAATTAATTTTAAAATCAAGTAACTTACGGTCACATCCCAAATCAGGGACTGTCAAAAACACTGGAGCGTTTTTGGGTATTGTTCCCTGAAATTCGATGGAAATTCAGGTAAGATCACTTTCAAACAACATATTATTCTACTTGTAATAACTATGGCATAAGGCAACTTGGTGAAATTATAATTCAATTTTCAAAATATTCGTTGGTTTACGATACTACTAATATAACACCTGAATAAAATTTGATTTGCTATTTGAGACTTATTACAGGTAGAAATTATTGTTCCTGTGTGTCGAGTAGAATAATGAATTTCAGTTAGCATATATTATCGGCCAATAATATAATATATTTTGGTTACTCTTTAAAGTTTCAATTTCTTGACTGTGCATAATTCATTCAACTTTGCAACTTTCCATTTACGTATACTCACCTGAACATGGACGGTAAAGATTCCACATTTTTCCGTTGGAACATGGATTACCTAGAAGAAAAAACAACTCTATATATTCACCTAATTTATACACACTGCTATATTTTAAACAGGAGCACATAGAATAAAAACGAGATGAATCATTTTGGAATTATATTAACAAAAGTTAATAAATGTGCATCATCTTCATAACAATATTATATTGTATAATATCACGTTATCAATTTTTCGATAAGCAATTAGACAGATTACAAAAGTATGAAGAACACAGTATGAAAACACTATTCAAAATATATTTGGAAAATTATGTATACATCATCTTTTGTTAACACATTTTCTAAAATTATTCTGAAAATTGCAACCGCAGGTTATATATCATCAATGTGTTTTAATAACATATCATTGATGATTAGTCATCAACGCCAGTCCGATAAACTGGCTATTTATAAGCTTTTAGAATGCAAATAAATTTATGTTTTCAAGCAACGTTAAGTGAATAAGAAATAAATGACATTCAAAAATCTGTTAAGACAAAAAGAATTCATAGTGAGTTACTGCATTTTGATTTAAAAAATTTATGATCATATTACAGTTGACAAAATTGCACAGTATGCAGCTTTTCAATATTTCTGGTACGTTTACTTTTGAATATTCTCATTTTTAACAGTAGTTTGACATGAATTGATGTGTTTCATGTTTATTACTAACACTTAATTTAAAGAAGATTGTATTCATTTATATTCATTATTTATCGATAAAATTATAACTGGAGCACGCTTTTGTTTTTACGCTATTGGTAAGTTATTCCTCTAACTAGAAATAAATCATAAATTGAATTGAGGAACAGAGGAATATGAGTTGCCATAATCATCTTTTACAAAAAATTAAATGTGTGATAAGGATAATCATAGCGGTTTAATCTCATGGAGCACACAAAACTTTGCTCTCGGAATTGTGATTAAAAAAGTTTTCTATTTATCTTTTCATTGATCATATTACACATCGTATTCCATTTATCATTCATGGAATCTATTAAACAGAAACTTTGACTTTTTTTAATAATGTTCATACATACGTTTTAGTTACCTTATTAAATTGTTTAATTAGTGAACTGTTGAATAAATGAAAATATTGAGATTTTAGTAATAACACAGCACGTTTTCATTTTTTCAGGAAAATTATTTAGTTT
>JACCGJ010006087.1:0-24281 GCA_013407085.1 Atriophallophorus winterbourni
CCCGAACTGTCGCTTTATAGAATCTACCCTTGAGTAACCAAGACAGTCCTTTCTGACGCCAGAAGTGACCTACGTTGCGGAATGTTTCGGTTGCCTTAGAAATGCGTACCGAGTCCTCGTCGTCTAACTATGCAAAATTATCGATACAACTACTGAGATACGTAAAACGATCTACAGTTTTAAGAACCCGATTGTCAATTAATATTGCGTTGTGTTAAATTGATCAACTGTATTCAAATTCGGTTGACAGTTCGAATGAATACGCACATGGCTCATAGATGGTGGTTACACCACATCGAAAAAATGTTTCCACCCGTCTAAGCCAATCACATTAGTTCGGATGATTAAAGGGGATTAGTTGGAGTAGACCTCATCATCCAATCAAAAATAGATCTAACATACCGCTGTGCTGGATTGGCAAGGATACATGCAAACTGGGGTCACGAATAATGTTCATTTATCTTCTTATCGGCATAGTTTAAAAGTAGGTTTACTCTGCGATCACAATGAACGTTACCAATAATAGTAACATTGAAAAAAAGTTCCTGAAAATTTTAGTTTCGCCTCGAATCGTATTTGGCCCTACTTAGATACAGGATCTCAAAGCACACGCCAACCGTTTCTGAGTATCATATATTCGGCATTTATACAATTAAACATGTATAATTGTTCATTCTGGCTGGGCTGGTTTTCGAACCTTAATCCAGATTGGTGCAGTCTGTACTGCGCAGCTGTTGTCAGCCTCCTTCGGTCGATGTCGACCATGGATGTACATCACATCGCATGAATTTCATGTTTTGCAGCTTTTTGAATGACTAAACAGTCCGATTCGGAAGGAAAAATCTTTCCCGCAGCGCTTGCAACGATAGTCATAACTCGGTTGTAGGGCGTCAGTTGCATGCCGGCGGCGTAATCTGCGTTCAGCAGCCAATAGCTGTATCTGCTGTTCCCCAGCTTGCAGACGACGCTTTACATAGTGCCTCCAAAGTGAGCGGTCAAGAGCAAGTTCTTCTCAACTCTTCATCACTGTGCAGCTAACATCGTGTTAAACTGATTTGCCACGAACACTGAGGCGCATGCGGAAACACACTGGAGTTTATCTTGGGAAACATGACATTATCTTAGCCCGTGTGCAGTTTCTGACTGCCTAGATCAGGATTGTGATTTCATCCGAACATACATCGAGTCAACACCTGGCACGGTTGCCAAGGACCGCTGAATACCGTGAAGGAAAACTGGAAGCTGTCGTCGGTCGCAGACAATCAGGCGTCCATAATTGAGAAATGTCATCTAGTCCGTGCCATGTATCCGTCCTGATTAAAACATCTGATTTGAACAAAGCAATTCTGAATTTGCATGCGTCTCTATCGCACACACTCCACGACAGGTTTCGTGCTGTTTGCCCTCATCAGGAAGGGATAGTAGGATTGAGACTAGCATGTCTTGAAAAGGTGGAGTATTGGTAATTATGGCTTTAACGCGGAAGCTAATGTTGGATAGGATTGGAAAAGCCAGACTTTTCACAAATATGTACGCATAATTAACATGTGAATGCAGTTAAACGCATAAGTTTGAACAGTAAAACAATATTCACACGAAAAGCTCATTTGCATGCATTTCCACCCCACACACCCCACGACCGGTTTCGTGTCGTTTGCACTCATCAGGAAGGGACAGTAAGATCAGGATCCGCATGCGCGTGAAATATTCACATGCCTTTTATCGCAAACACGCACGCACTCACAAAGGCCGGTTTCGTTTTGTTTGTACTCGTCTGGTAGAGATAGTGCGAGCAAGATCCTGATCAGACTGTCTCTACCTCATGTATGCAATCAACACAAAACCTGTCGTGGCGTGTGTGTGTGTGTATTATATTATTATTATTACACAAGTCTTTACAGACGATGTGCCAACAAGTATACCATGAACAGGGTACATGATGAAAGAAAAATGTAGGTTCCATGGTTCTTGTTGAAGGCGACATACTACCCGGTTGCCAAGGCCGAAGTAGGGGGTTGGCTTAGGGGACCCCACCCGGATCCTCTGACTCAAAAGTCTACCCGCAAGGCAGCGGTATTTTTTTCCTTCACGAGAGCCGGTGACCATTTTGAGGGTTCTTGCGCCTCTCTTGAAGTGCCTCGGCGATTGTTCGAGTACGCCTCTCTAGCCTTTGCACGACCAGGTGCAACCTGCAAGGATTTTTCCTCAGGGTTCACTCCCGAAGCCTTTCCCGCAATCGGGTATGCCGCAAGGCAGCGGAGGTTTGGAATAAGGGTTTTCCTTCCCTTAGATGGACTGCCCTCCCAGGCTGACGAGCTCCATCAACCCGGAGCAAACTGGTTTTGAGGCGCCAGTCATCCGCCCTCGCCCCTTCTCCTGTCAGTAGAAGCAGTTCCGCCACGTGCAGGCCAGGAGCTGGGCTTTGGTTGTCAGAGGCTGTTTGAGACGCACGCCATATGGGAGCATTTTATAGACAGTGGGAGCTCATCCCCACTGCCGCCCCCGGCTGTGACAACCTCCTAGCGTGTGTGTGTGATGGAAAGGCATGCAAATACAGATGTTGGTTCAAACAATGGGTTTAACCACATCTACATGCGATTGACCAGGTTGGTCGTACCAACCTTACCCAACAGTGGCATGCAAGCGCATCATTTTTTAACCATTCTCCCACTGTTACAAGCGCATGCGGATCCTGAACTTGCTGTCCCTACCTGATGAGTGCAAACAGCACGAAACCGGTCGTGGGGTGTGATTGACGAAAAAGCATGCAAATGAATATTTTGTTTCATTGTTATGGGTTTAACCACATCTAACATGTGTTTGGACACATGCTTTGAACAGGTTGGTCGTATCAGCCTTATCCAGCAGTAGCAAACAAATTTCAAATCTCATCCGTCGAACGAAGGTGGACCAACAGTGAAGTTTTCGTACGGATGTCAATGGACACTTCGAATGTGGTTTAGACACCTCCGATTTGAGAAATCTGTACTTAAACCGAGTGTACCTTGTTCCGTCAGCCTACCTCCCAAACATATTTGGCGTATTATTTGTGGTTGAACATCCGCACTGCTATCTGGTCACGATTACGTTCAACGTGAGCAACACAACTTGGATTGCGAAGCGCCGTGGGGAAACCGGTTTACTGACAGTTAATCATCAGACATTTAACCCCCAAGTCACTTCACCCTCAGTCACTTCATCCCCATTTTGATAACTTTTGAAGAATGCAGAATACGTTATTTAGTAGGAAAGATATGCAATTGATTTTAAGAACGTCAATCTTTCCGTAGTTACGTATCGCTGAATTGCTCGAGATATTCTGGCGCATATCTCAGCAAACTTCTTCTTCTGTTTCATATGAATCCAAGCACTTGCTTGATGAACAGAGGCCGTATGCTGTCGGCAATCCTTTCGCAAACCGTTAAGAAATGTCCACATGGTGGGATGTTGGCAAGAAAAGAGTGACTGTACTGCATGACGCCAGCCTTCTACAGCCTTCCGGTGGAAATATAGCTGATGCAAAGTTTTCTCTCCTATCTTTAATTCGTCGACCTTGAAGAAAGGTATGTTCAAAATAAGATAACAGTTCATTAATCCTCTCACTTTGAGGCATAGATTCGGCTAAAATCTCAAATGTGCCGACTACATCATTCAACGGCACAATCATGAGGCGTAAACCATCGTCTGCCACATAATCTGCTTTCACCCCTAGATTACTTATATTTCGTTGCACGGCATGACATCTCGAGCAATTCAGCGATACTCAACTACCGAAAGATTGACGTTGTTAAAATCAGAAGTTATCAAACTGGGGATTAAGTGACTGCGGATGAACTTGGGGATCAAATGTCTGGTGATTAAGTGTCTGACGATTAAGTGACCGGCCACAGAGGAAACCAGTGAGAATACAATTAGGCTGGTTGACTTACTTCTGGTTTAAGCATTCGTCTCTTCAAACGTGTCCCAACCTGTTTTCTTGCGGTCGCGCGAGTCGTTGTTGGGATCGCAAAGGTCTCGACTTTTGAAGTGGCCGGTGTGGAGGAGACAACGTTGACGGTGGGCTGTGGGCGGGTGGCGCGACTGCGTGTAGCCTTTGTGGGAGAGATGAGGAAAATAAGATGTGGGAGACAACTGTATGTGTGTGGCATGTAAATTGAGGGTCGGTTGATTGGTGCCCGCGATCGGGTCAACTTGAGTTGAGAGAAGCAGAAACCCCCAGTTCCCGGGAATATTGTTTAGGATGAAACAACATCGAGGCCAGACGCAATATCATGTGATAAACAATTCTAAGTTTCGTTGTTCAGTGGGGTCAAGTTTACGAGAAACAATTTAAGGTAAAAATAAGAAAACTTTGCATAGAAAATGACCTGAGGGTATCCATTGAAGCACTTGGGAACCCAACATGACCGGAGATGCTGGAATGAGATTGTCGGAGAAGCCAGCTTAATTATTATTATATTTGCACAATCTGATACAGATATAGTGCCGTTCAACATAAACAATGAGATGTACAAAGCGAGAAGGGGGGTACAAAGCGTTGTCATCGGCATCGTTGAACGTAGGCATGATACTACCCGGTTGCCTACACCGAAGTAGGGGAGATTTCGTTTAGGGGGTCCCACCCCGAGCCTTTACCCACAAGGCAGTGGAGCGAGAGAGGTTCGCACCTATCGGTGGCCGGTGACTGACGAAGCGGTCATACGCCCTTTTCTGGGAATTTCCAGTTCGGAGCCCGATAACCCCGTTGATAGGTTGGTGACTTCAGTTTTTGCCTGTGCACCATACAATGTCCTTGGATAGGACAAGGGGCAGTGACTTTTGGAGCGGCGAGTCACATCCGCCGCGTCGTGATGTCATTATTGGATTTTTGTGGCTTTTTATAGGGAGAACGCTTGCCAGGCGAAAACCCACCACACCCTCAGACACCACCGCCGAACCTTTCGCTGAGCTCGGAGAACCGAGCCCACCCAGCTGGCACCACGTGGAGGTATTTAGGAGAAGCCGCTTATTGAAGTGCCAGTCATTCATTGTTTCTCCTAGCCCGCGTATCTGTTTTGATACTGTTGACTTGGTCAGATTTGCACAAAACTCACAAACTAAAACGAGTTTTTAGCTTCATTATTTAGCTGATTATTTTTAATTGTACGCATCTTTGTGTCTGTGTTCCTGAGAAAAGCAAGTTTGAGAAGACAAATGACAATAAAAGCGACAACTAGCCCAAACAGAAGAAACCTCACCGGTATGAATCATGGAAGACAATTGTAAAACGGTTGTTCACGTAGCGTGCTTTTGTATACCACTTTAAAGTCGAAATAACCTCGTTCTAACGGTGGGCCCGAGTAGATGAAGTCCTTCTCAGTCAAACCGTAGCACTGTCGTTCTGGTTGGGGTATGGCATGACGGTATGAAAAGCACAAGCCTGATCCAGGCAAAGTGCCGCACAGTCAGACACTGCACGTGAGCTAAGACCCAGGCCTAGACATATATGAGGAAGAAAAAAGAACAGGAAATGGTAGTGAAACTCGGGCCTGTTTCAGCATGCAGCTCACTACCTCTGGCCAATCAATTTAGCACGGTGTTAGCCACACAGCACGAAGTGCTGCACGATTACACATCTGTGGGGTCGGGGAGATTCAGCTTATCCATAGCTTCTCACCATCAGATACTTGTACGCAGCCCAGCTCCTGGCCTGCACGTGGCGGAACTGCTTTTACTGACAGAAGGGGCGAAGGCGGATGACTGGCGCCTCAAAACCAGTTTGCTCCGGGTAGATGGAGCTCGTCAGCCTGGGAGGGCAGTCCATCTAAGGGAAGGAAAACCCTTATTCCAAACCTCCGCTGCCTTGCGGCATACCCGATTGCGGGAAAGGCTTCGGGAGTGAACCCTGAGGAAAAATCCTTGCTGCCTTGCAGGTTGCACCTGGTCGTGCAAAGGCTAGAGAGGCGTACTCGAACAATCGCCGAGGCACTTCAAGAGAGGCGCAAGAACCCTCAAAATGGTCACCGGCTCTCGTGAAGGAAAAAAACCGCTGCCTTGCGGGTAAACTTTTGAGTCAAAGGCTCCGGGTGGGGTCCCCTAAGCCAACCCCCTACTTCGGCCTTGGCAACCGGGTAGTATGTCGCCTTCAACAAGAACCATGGAACCTACATTTTTCTTTCTTCATGTACCCTCTTCATGGTATACTTGTTGGCACATCGTCTGTAAAGACTTGTGTAATAATAATATATAAAAATACGCAGTTTTTGGAGTTTGACTAATTTCGTCTGTTGTCAAGGCGAGGAAAGCGTGTTATGGAGATTCATGATAGTGAAATCCTAAAGGGAGATGTCGCTTTAATCGTTCGAGGTGCGTGCACCTAATCCCAGCGTGTCTGTGCCGAGTCTTTTAATTAATCGGTAAGTTGTAGCACTCGGTAATGGCTACCGATATCTTTCACGATGATGATGATCATGAAATCCCAAACGAAAATGTCGTACTGACGTCTCTTCAGTTAAACGCGACGCTTTTACGATCAGAAATGAAACGTTGCTTTTTGACGCGCCGTGTTTAGTCCCGAAAATTCTCAAAAACTTTATTGTTCATGATAAGAAGGATTCCACATTTTACGAAACTAGAACCAAGCAGGTTTGGACGAGTTGATGTTCTTGCATCTTTTGAAGGCAAACACATCCGTGGGGTTCATAAAATTGCCCTATTGTTTGAAACATTCCATGTTGGTTCCAAATATGTCAAATGTCTGAGAAAAAGAAACATAATGCGTAATCAATCGATTGGAATATGGTTGGGACCGATCTTGTATTCATAATGCAAAGAAATTAGAGTGAAATCGATTAGAGCAGTTTTTGGGTAACGTTTCAGGGAACATGATCAAGTAGGAGTCAACCTACCACCACTTATTTGACATTATCGCTAAACAGCCTATAGTACGCCTACAGTGTGTCACGTCTCGTGGGAATGACCAGGATCAGTGGTCCATTTTCCTCACAATGTGTAACCATACGCGTAACTTATAAGAAAGGGAAAATTATCCGTTCGGTTCTGATGCACCTCAAGGATAAGACGCCTTTATCTAGCGTTACGAACAGCATCTACAGAATCAACTGTAGGGACTGTTCGGGTGTTTATATAGGGCAGACTTCCAGGGAAATTTACACTAGAATCGAAGAACACCGAAAGCGTGTCCGGAGACAGCCCCGGGATGCGAGGGAATATCAATCCCTTATTCCTGATTCCGCCTTCTCGGAACACGTTTTAGATACGGGCCACAGCGTCGATCTAGACAATGTGGCAATATTGAGACGCGGCATTAAACCGCATAGCGAACGCCTACATGCGGAGGCGGTCGAAATTGCCAAGGCGGTCAATAAGGTGGATTGGGCAGAAATCTCCACAATCTGGCGCTCGGCACTGATGAGAAGGTAAATAGTTGTTATTCACCTTACACCTACTAGTTAATTAGATTTTTGTTTTTCTTCAAAAATAGCCTTAGCCCTGTTAGTTGTGTACTTTTACGCATGTGGGCCGCTGTGTCAACTGACCTTAACCGTGTTCACTTGTATTAGATTGATGTGGATATACACTAGGAGGTAAATCGACCACTGATCCTAGTCATTCCCACGAGACGTGACACACTGTAGGCGTATTATAGGCTGTTTAGCGGTTAGGTCAAATCAGTGGTGGTGAGTTAACTACTACCTAATCATGTTCCCTGTCCTGACTATCACCCTTGTTCTGACGAAGCTTCTGTGTCAGAAGTGAAACGTTCCCCAGAAACTGCTCTAATCGATTGCCCTCAAATTTCTTTGCATGATGCATAATATTAGCACGCAGACTTTAGCTTCCGGGTAGACCATTTTAACAATTCACTACCTGTTCAAAAGACGGTCGAGAACCACAAGCCACGAGTAAGATAAAAATGCCTCACTGTCCGATTTACTGCACGTGGGTTGTGCAAGTCGCCAAATCCTAGACAACCCCAACTTTCTTCCCTTTTACACACTGGCGTGAAAACGTCTCCCCTCAAACACCTACCCGCTTTGTACTGTTCGCTCCAGCTGTCGTGGTCTTCATTTGCTCCAGGGTTTCCTCCGCAACCGACTGCAGTCCATGTGTATCATCGGCAATGTGGCTGCGTTTGGTCGGTCGACTGGCAGATCCACTGCGACTACCCTCTTGGCGCGTACGCAAACGCTTTCCGGTTCGTGTGTGAACCGCGTCTTCCCATTCCATTCGACTTCGTTTTTTGACCTCATCCTGTTGATCGGAAGCATCAGTAACGCAATGGATGACGTGATAAGCACAGAGATTCAGTTTATATACATGATAGAACAGATGTGTTAATAAGCAGAGGTGTCTATTTAAAACAGGAACAATAACAAATATATCAGGCTCTGGATCTAGGTGAAGTCTGCCAAACAGTTCCTTGAGTGTGTATGATGCATGAAAGCACAAGCCTGACCGCACAGTCATAGACTGCACGTGGGCTAAGATACTGTCAGGTTGTCCAGGGCTAAACAGATATAAGAAGGAATAGACCTGGCAGTAAGACTTCAGCTTGTAGCTCACTACCGGTTGTCAGTCAATTTAGCGCGGTGTTAGCCGCAAAGCACAAAGAACCGCGCGATTGCACATCCTGAGTACATACTCGTGATTCCATAGTCTGCAGCTACCGGGTGACTAAAGACAGTTCAAATTCCATGAGTCGTAAGGATGGGAATTGACTGAATGAAACAGGCAAAATGTCCTGGAGTGAGGGCGGCGAAAATGTATAGTTTATAATGATGTAGAACTGAAAGAGCAAGCCTAGTTACAATCTTTCCGGAGAATTAAGATTCGATAACATTATCCTCTATGGATATGCCGTTGTATAGTAATTCTGTCTTACACCGCTAATGCCATTCTAAATTGATTTGCCACCAGTATCGGGCTGCTCGCTTATGAAAGTTGATTGAAAGTATGTTCCATTCGAGGTGTATGCATCTCATTTCAGTTTGTTTGTGCTAACTTTTCTACGAATTTTGTAGCTTTTTCAATCCCACCATTCCTTTGGCGATTTCATTGATGTATGTATGTATGAATCTACAGGCCTGATCCGGGCAACGTGCCGCACAGTCATATACAGCACATGGGCTAAGATACCGTCAGGTTGCCCGGGCCTAAACAGTTATGAGGAAGAAAATAGAAATGGTAGTGAGACTCCAGCCTGTTTCAGCATGCAGCTCACTACCGGCGGCCAATCAATTTAGCACGGTGTTAGCCGCACAGCACAAAGTACTGCACGATTGCACATCCGTGCGCCAATGTGGAACAGTTTACCTACTCATGTGGTACAATCTGAAACTAATGACGCTTTTAAAAAATCCCTAGATGCCTATATACAAGCATGTTTTTACGTTTGACCATAATCATTAACAATATTGTTGATCTTTTTTCTTGACCCAATGTACATGCTGGGTCTTGTAAAATATAGCGTTTTAACCTCAAATCACCTATGAATAAATCGATGAGTATGAAGGATTGAATAAAAACCGAATGTAAAACAAAAACCTTCACGTGAACACTTACCGCGTCCTCAGTAGGGTCTTGCAGACCATTCATATATTCCGAATAACTTATTCGATCGTAAATAGAAGACAAAGCGCCTATCAGGGCACTTCTCGCTTTGTAACTTTGTATGAGGAACTCGGTAGCCGTGGCACGCTTTTGAAGCATGCACTTCATCAAATGCAAGTGTTCATCCAGTAGGCTTTGCAAACGTTTCTTGGTATAGCCAGTGTTTAGTTGTCCATTGACAGTGATCGCGTTCAAGGATCGAAGAGACCGTTTTCCTTTATCAACCATGCGGGAATTAGGTCAAGCAAGGAGGCTAATGATAAGAAGCAAATGATGGATTAATCGTGTGTTGTGGTGATAATTAGAAATCGAAACGGTGATCGAAATGTTGAAAGGTTCGAACAAACAATTCGTATTAAAAGGCAAATTACGGAAAGCGTACAAGTATTCCAATCAAATTATCTAATTGTGCCACATTCCCCGTAATAATTAATGAATGATAGGATAAACAAGTTTTTGCAGGAGTAACACTGTCAGGTTTAGTTTTGGTCGATCTGGTTTGTTATAAAGTCAACCTGTAATGGCTCCGACTAGACATAGAGAAGTCTGCTATATTTGAGTAGTCAACGGTACCCTTTATTATGTATCCTTTAAATCTGAAAAAGCAGAATATTATCATAAAACCAGTAATCATTTGGATTTTCCTACTAGTATGATATCGCATTGTAAAATGGAAAGCGATTAAAACGAAACGGAAAAATCCGCCTAGCATGTTACACATTTGGCTGTCTTGAAACTCGTTATGGATAAACATTATATCATTTGTCAAAAGTGTCCGAAGTATTATTGCTTATATTTTTTGACACGTTTTATGTCATGCGTATAAACAAGGCGAAGGTAACGTTAACATCAAGAAGGATCGTAGGTTGCCAATGGGACGTTGTCATAGTGCTTGCTGAGAGTTCTTTAGTTATGGATCTCCCAAGCTGCTTGATGTCGTGTTGTTTTGACATTCCTTTTATTGTGTACACACGCTTATTTTACCGTATTACACGTCTAAATTCTATTGTTATAGCTCATACTCGTGTTCTCTAGTTCATTAAAGCCTTTCAATCAGGCGTTATCTTCTCAACGTTCGTTTGTGTTCTGATCATCTCTGACTCTCGTTACACTTGACTGTTGTTTTAACGTTTTTAGCTACGGAGGCCCTTGAACCAAGTTTGTATCGGCTTGTCATGTTAAGCCTCTGATTCTCGGTTTATTTTTAGAAAATTCAACTGTGCTTTTGTCAGAGTGATATATGGATGAATGTTTTTCAGGTAATACTTGAAAGGCATGGTGATAATTGAAACTAACGTGGTACATCACCTTACATGGCACTTTTCTGGACAGAGAACTATGTCTTTGGCATCCAGCAAGGAAACATGGCCTGAAAGTGAAATCTAATGCAAGCCTGGAATTAGGCCAATTGTCGCGCAACTATGAACCACACATGGACTCATATAAAGTCAAGTTTGCTGAACCTAGACAAATAGACAAGAAAAACGGTGATACTGAAAATACAGCGTGTTCTGGAATGCAGCTCATTGCTATTGGCAATCAATTTATCACGACGTTATCTGTTCAGTGCATCAGTAAATCAAAATTGCACATTCATACAAAAACCATCGCATCAAGTCAAGGCTCAGTCTCAGCATGCTAGCGGGTAAAACATCCGAATGATAGAAGATGAGGACTTGTCTTGAACTAGAAGAACGTAAGTAGCCCGTCAGATACATTCTGGCTACTAAATATACAGTTTGGAACGCTGCCGAAAAATTTGAAAATCACGTGCAGAGCGAAACACTCGTACTATCCCGACATTTGATCAATATCGTACGCATTCAATCTCTTCTTAATTGTCGGGATGTGTAGCAAGTCTGGCGCCACGAAAAGTACCGCACAGTAAGACTGTAGGTGGGCTGAGATATTGTTACGTTATCCTGAGCCAGAGATTTGACATGATGGTAAAACTTATCATTTCGAAAGTCACTATATCAACGATCATTCATCCCATTTGTCTACAGTTATATCTGTCAAAAGGATGTGGTTATTGACCAATTGAGAAAACATTTACCTCGCTGATATTGTGTAATTATGTACCATGTTTTTTCAAATTAAACATTAATAAAAAGCTGAAATTTCAATTATTTTCGATTTAAGCATCGCGCAAAGCGTGTTCATCATGTCGGTTTGTAACAGGGCGTAAACAGCAAATAATAAACTGCGTCGCGCTACTGTTTATAATCATCAAAAACAGCTTTACAATGCTAGCAAGTAACGAATACATTAATCCCATTAAATCTCATTAAGACGGGAGTGCACGGAGGTGCAGCTGTGCAACACTTGTTTGCTCTGCGGCTAACCGTGCTAAATTGAATTGCCACCGGCATGTTGCCTTGATCAGACTTGTGCTTTCATACTTTTTCGGGGGGAAAGGGATGGACAGAAACTATGAAAAAGTGAGCGTATGCAAACGTGCATTCAATCAAACTTCGTGGACGAGTGGGTTATCATCAGCCAACCTGCTTCCTTGCGGCTTTCACTCCCATGCATCGCAGCAAGCTTTCCTCGTCACTTAACCTGGCAGCTAATAAACGAATGGTCGAATGAGATTACGGCTAAAAATTCGTTTAAACGAATAAAGATATTTTCCTTTTTTCATGTATGATCTAAACATGAACAGATCCATGGGGCGCAATGACACACCTGATCATTTATCGGGAGCAACGGCTGTGTATAACAAAATTTTGTTGAGATCACAATGCAGATCATTGCAGTGGCCCAGTGTACATATCGAGGCCTATACTTTGACATTCTCCGCAGGGAGTTCGATTGAATCACAAGGTTAGACATCTTATTCCAATTATGTGCAAATTTATTTGCAAGAATTTGCTGCACTTAAGTCGATATCATTCAAAATGGATAGCTTGGGAGCTTGTCGATTTGCTTTTTATCGAGGGTAGAACGTTGGCGGATCTCAGAAGGTGCAAAACGATTATATCGTTCACAATGGATTCAGATTGAAAAGTTACTTTGAGTACGCTGGGAAAAACAGGTAATCGTTTTTTAATTATTTATATTATATTTGCACAATCTGATACATATATAGTGCCGTTCAACATAAACAATGAGATGTACAAAGCGAGAAGGGGGTGTACAAAGCGTTGTCATCGGCATCGTTGAACGTAGGCATGATACTACCCGGTTGCCTACACCGAAGTAGGGGAGATTCCGTTTAGGGGGTCCCACCCCGAGCTTTTAGCGCGATGGTTTTACCCACAAGTCAGTGGAGCAGAGAGGTCGCCACCTATCGTGGCCGTGACGACGAATGCGGTTCCCCAAAATACGCCCTTTTCTGGGAAATTACTGTTCGGAGCACGATAACCCCGTTGATAGGTTGTTGACTTCAGTTTTTGCCTGTGCACCATACAATGTCCTTGGATAGGACAAGGGGCAGTGACTTTTGGAGCGGCGAGTCACATCCGCCGCGTCGTGATGTCATCATTGGATTTTGTGGCTTTTTATAGGGAGAACGCTTGCCAGGCGAAAACCCACCACACCCTCAGACACCACCGCCGAACCTTTCGCTGAGCTCGGAGAACCGAGCCCACCCAGCTGGCACCACGTGGATGTATTTCGGCAAGCCAGCCAAATCGTTTCAAACCAATCGTCAGTGTCAGTGATTTTACTTTGTTGTTGTATGAAACGCCACTGCTCGAAGTCGTAAATGGTGTTTTTATTGGCATCATGGTCATTTAGTTCTGGAACGCCATGAATAAAAATGCTTTACTTGTCAACATCCAACTTTCATTTAAAGTTCGTTTCCATGGTAGCACTTTATTTACAACCAGTACAGGAAGATCACATTACATGCCCATTTTCCAAAATCCCTCTTTAATTTTCCCTTTGTTTTTGACCCTATCTCCTAAAATATTTTGTATTATGTTTTCTGCTAACAGAGCACGATAAAAAAATCATGCAACTTCGACTTCACTCCTGTTATGCTTCATAGTCACGGGATGTGCAATCGTACAGTACTTCGTGCTGTGCTGCTAACATCATGCTAAATTGATTGGCCAGAGGTAGTGAGCTGCATGCTGGAACAGGCTGGAGTCTCACTACCATTTCCTGTTCTTTTTTCTTCCTTATATCTGTCTAGGCCAGGGCAACCTGACAGTATCTTAGCCCACGTGCAGTCTCTGACTGTTACTTATATGCGACTATCTCCTCCTGGAGGATGAGTCGGCTTCAATGAAGATTCTTGGGAATTTGGGTACAAAGCCGCGTCCCCATTTGCCCGAAGCAAACTGGTTTTCAGGCGCCAGTGACTCGCCCTCGCCCCTTCTCCTGATGGTAGAAGCCGTTCCGCCGGGTTCGGGGAGCTGCTCATGCAGACCAGAAGCTGGACTTGGTTGTCAGAGGCTATTTGAGACGCGCGCCATATGGGAGCAATTTATAAAGTGTGGGAGCTTATCCCCACTGCCACCCCCGGCTATGACTGTGCGGCATTTTGCCTAGATTAGGCTTGTGCTTTATACCATACCAGTCACGGGAAAAACAACAGACTGGTTCAGACGGAAGCACATGTGATTCGCAAATGGAAGTTTATTGTTGAATCACAGAAGCGCCGATGGCAAGCTGAAAAATGGAAAATGGTTTTATGTTAACTGTCAACTATTACATAATGTACGTTCGGAAATTACTTTCCTAAAAACTACTCACCAGGTATATAGGGTATCACGCCGAAAGCATTGTGCGCAGTTGCCGACAAACTTTGTGAACCGCTTGCGCATATTTCCAAAGCGATAACTCTGAAGTCCCTACTGGTTGCGGTTTGCGCCGAGACTGGACCTTGACGTGGTGCAGCGGCTTGCGTGCCTCTATGATCCATTGAGCTATACTGGGTGATGTCTTCGTGGCATCTTCAGAGTTACTCATACCAGGTTGGTCAATGGTGAGAAGCCAGACAAACACAGTCTCCTTGTCCCTCGCGGACATTGTATACCATAAGAGGCGTATGAATCTGCAAGGATCACCGGCTCGACTGGTTGGGATGATGTCGGGAGTCCCTGCTTGGTCTCTATGCTCTTGTAGATAGTTCCAATATTATCGCTGCAGAACAGCATGCGTTTCGTAGAGGGCATTCTTGTACCACTAATTTGCTTTTAGCCAGACTGCTGGACTAAAGCTGCTGATGAAGGTCAGGGTGTGGACGTCATTTACTTAGATTTCGCTAAGGCATTTGGCTGAGTTGACCATGCGATATTGCTAAATACGCTGCAGGCACTAGGTATACCGCCCGTATTGCTGTCCTGGGTAGCTGCATTCCAGCGTTCGCAAAACCTTCGGGTGCGCGTTCGACAAACCCTTTCAGAGGCAGAGTGCAAAAAGCAAGAAGGCTACGATTTGGGAAATCGGCGAAAAAAACGATAAAACGCAGCATTTTGGTCCAGCGGTGTGCCTCAAACTTAAAAGATGATGACTTGAAGCTAAGAACACTTACCGACTGTCTCAGTGGCGTACATCCAAGAATCAGCAAAATTACGGAACTTTGACGACTGCCGTGAAAAAGCCTTCCCCACGTCCTCCGCTACACGGGTAATGCCCCTCCGTTTATGAAAAATTAACCTCCAATCGAAGATATGGTTAAATACTTGCCTTGCGTTGTGGTATGATAACAAAACGCTTTGCACCTTACAGAGTCCGTCTTCGCTCCGAAGTTGACAACCGAAACATCGTCAGCAAACCATCAGTCATTACCCAGCACAATCAGTCTGTGACGAAACTTTCACACGAACGGACTTCAAAAAAACACTCCCCCGCAGGCCGGTTTTCCAGTGTGATCGGCGGAAAGAAATAACTTGCAACCCTATCACCCACACTTGCATACTCTTACAATCACGGCAGCCTTTCATGCTGTACACAAATTGGCTGTGGGTTTCCTGAAACAAAAAAACTCCCCGGGAAACTCCGTTACGCCTTACCTGTGCTCATGGGACCTAATTAGCCGTTACTGAGACGGGGTATCAAGCGCAGTCATGATGCCGAAACTCACCCTTCCAACATGTTTTCATTTTACAAGAAGATTTCATGTCTACGGCAATAATCTTCACCAGGACTCGACGGCATCCACCCTAGGATCCTGAAAGTAGCCGCATTGCACATATCTAATCTACTTGCCACGTATTTCCAACGTTGTATGGACTCCGCCACTGTCCCCCAAGCTTGGAAAGCAGGTGTCATCACGCCTATCTTTAAAGGCGGTATCCGGTCGGAACCCGCAAGTTATCGTCCCATTGTGCTATTGTCAGTCATTTCTAAAGTCATGGAGAGCATAATCTCTGACCACCTTGTTTCACATCTGGAAACAAATCGACTTCTGATCACACAACAACACGGCTTTCGCGCCAACCGTTCATGCACTTCCAACTTGCTTCTCGCACGGGATGCCTGGACGAAATCTGTGGACGAAGGCATTGGTGTCGATGCAGTATTTCTGGATTTCTCCAAGACATTCGACCGCGTCGACCACGACATTCTTTTACTTAAACTCGCTGCCTGCGGCGTTGGGTCATCCTTATTGTCCTGGATGAAGTACTTTTTCGCGACCGCTCCCTCTGTGTTCGTGTGCGTGACTTCTATTCTGCCCGCTTCCCAATCAAGTGCGGTCTGCCACAAGGCTCCGTTCTTGGTCCCCGACTCTTCATCATTTTCATCAATGATATTGGCCAAAACATTGAATCGCCGTTCCTCCTATTTGCGGACGATGTCAAAATCTGGCGCTCACTCAAATCGCCAAGGGATTCACACGTCCTATAAGATGAATTAGATCGTTTACACAGCTGGTCTTTGAGGAATCATCTCCCATTTAACACCTCCAAGTGTAGCGTTCTCCCCATCCGACACTCAGATCCGGTCGCTTACAGTTTGGGCTCAACAGTACTTCAGAGTGTTCGACAAGAAAAGGATCTCGGCATCATCATCCAGCACGATCTCGGTTGCACCACGCAATGCGAACGAGCCGCAGCAGTAGCCAATCGCAACACTGGCTTACTTCGCCGCGCTTTAGACAGGTTTGACCGGTTTCTATTCCCGACACTGCTGAATGTCTACATCCGTCCACACTTGGAATACGCAGTACAGGCTTGGCAGCCTTGGCTATGCAAAGACGTGTCCCTTCTCGAAAAAGCCCAGAGACGTGCGACAAAGCTTGTCCGTGGTATGCATAACATGTCTTACGAGGAAAGGTTACGCAGTTTAGATATATTCTCCGTTGCCTACCGTCTTCACCGCGGTGACTTGTTACTTACCTACCGGATCTTGACTGACCCCTCCCATCCATGCAACTCCCTATTCGTTCCCTCTCCAAGCACTAACCTCCGAGGACATGAGCTCAAACTTTTACATCAACAGAGCAGGCTTGAATGTCGACACAGCTTTTTCTCTGTGAGAGTATGCAGTCAGTGGAACACTCTTCCAGGCACGCTCTTTGAGGTCGCTTCTCTCGGTTCATTCAAAGATCTCCTCGATTCTCACCTCCATGGAATCTCCCACTCCCAAGACACAAGTACCCCGTAAACACTATTTTAATTTTTTTACAAACCCTATTGCATTTCCCCCCCAAAACTCACTAGCTCGTGGCAACGGTAAGTTCTCTTTCTGTGCCATTTGAATTTTCCTCACAACCCTGTTAACTCTTTGTCAGTTTCATTGCTCTTCCAGATCCCAGTATCGGAAGTCCGTATACACGCAGTTTCAACTGACCCTGTTTCGGAGGATGTGGTGGGTAGCTGTGTCCCGGGTTGACGCCTTACCTGTCCAAATGCCACAAAAATCCATTGATGGTGCAGGCTAAACGCGAATGAGGCCCGCTATAAGGCCTTGGAAACTCAAACATTTCTATCTTTGCTTTTTCGACCCACCGCTCTATCTATCCTGCGGTTTGTACAAGCTCTCAGCTTTTTTATACCGTAATACACTATTGAACTATTGAGAGCAATTCCCAATCCAGTGTGGAGTACATCAGGAGTCCGATCTTGGCCCGCGTCTATTTTTGATGTTAATCAACGATATTGGAGGGTTCGCGGATGATATCCAGATTTTGCGAGTCATCAACTCCCCTAGTGATAAAAGGAACCTTCCATCCCACCAGGATTCCTTATACACATTGTCTGCGATCAAACACTTACCATTCAACACTGATAAACGCCCTGCATTACGTATTTGACGTCCTCACGACCCTAGCTATATTCTAGGCGTAAATATGCTCGCTATCACAAAACAAGAAAAATATTTCGGGTGATTGTAAAAAATGACTTGGGCTGTTCTGCTCAGATTAGTAAAGCTTCAACCATGGCAAACAGATACGTTGGGCTTTTAAAACGTGCGTTCAAAACAATCGATCCACGTCTCTTTCCGTTTCTTCTTCAGGCGTACATCAGGCCACACTTGGAGTATGCTGTCTCTGTCTGAAATCCATGGTTGAAGCGTGATCAGCACGCTTTCGAACAGCCACAGAGCCGTTCTACAAAGCTTGTCAAGGGGCTTGGCTTCGTCATTTACGAGGAAAGTCTTACAACTCTACAAATTGCCGTCGCATCAGAGACGATCTCATCATTGCCTATCGATATTGATGGAAGAAACTCACCCATTTAGAGGTATGCTGAAAATGGCCCTATACTCGGGAAATCGTGGTCATCACGGGAAGTTAGCACATCAACACAGTAGATTGAAATGCCGCAGACACTTCTTTGCCATCCAGATTCTAGGTGCTTGGGACTCGCTATCGTTTTCGCTTATTTCTGCCCAATTGCTCAATATATTTTTAACGAACGCAGCGACCTTCATTTTAATCGCACGATACGCAATTCTCGATTAAGCTTTCATCACAAGTATAATCTTTGTGATAATGCACCATATCTCTCCATCTTTCCACAACATTTTCCGTCCCCAAAAAATATGGAGCACGTTTCTCTTCGGCCACTTTGCTGAACTTCTGAAACTTATTCAGACCCAATGTGGTTATTCCATTAAGCTTGTAGTTTTTCCCCACTATACACTATTTACTATTTATGAGTCGGAACATTCCTTTTTAGTTGAAATGTGTAAATCTTGTTGTTTTCCAGGAATTGACCCAACTTAACTTTGATGATCAAATTTTCCTGGCGCACCGGTTACGTACAACGATTTCATATTTTTTTATAACACGCAATCATTTGGCTTTAGCTTTTATCGGGAAAAGTACGGACTGTATACTCGATATCGAAGTGCCGGGTGCTCAACCGCATACCGTCGAAGGAAATCTGGGCGCGTGATTGGCTTTTAGCCACCTTCAGCACTGTGCAACTTGAACTTGAAACAGTTTACAAAAATGCAATGTTTTTAATGAAATCCGTCTTATTATTATTGCGTTTTTTAAGTAAACGGAATGAGAAATTTATATTATTCGACGAAGGAAGCGGTAGTGGAAAATTCAAAATCGTATTATTAAAACACAATTAAATTAGGAAAAATAAATGATTTAAATTAGCGCAATCAGGTAAATATTTTATTCACTTGTACAATAAAACAATGTACTATTTGTAACGTCATCTGAGTTAAAATTGAACAGAACAGCTTTTATTTCGTTTATTTAATTGCCTGTCAGCAACCTGAGAACTGAAAACTTGGAATATAATCATCCACTGCACTTGTAGCAATTTGTAATTTAACATTGTCTTATTCTTCTTTCTGATAGACGACAGAGGGTCAAGACATTGCGAGCCGCATCTCTTTCTATCGGCAACATTAAACGGGAGGACCTCAGCTTAAAAAATCCTGTGCATTGTTGTACGAATTCCCGGTGATTACAGACAGTACATTATCCACGATAAGCTTGAACTGGTTTCCGATCTTCCTGCAACAACCTTTACTGGAAGTGCAATCCGCAGGTTAAAAATTCTTTTTGAAAGCTTGAATCCCTATGTTAGGTGTAGTGTTTTTTGCTTCTGGAACTTTGAAGAATTGACACCGGTGCTTGAGCCTGCCATGCGAAGGAAAACCCCGGCAGTTCGTCAACATAAGCTCCCAGTAATATACGGCGAGTTAGCAGTAAGTCAGTTCAGTTCAGTTCAGTTTGCACATGACAGTATGTGGCTAACGAGCCAATTGAGCGTCCGGAATTTCTTTCGGTGGAAAGCTGCAGAGAAGCACCCACCACTGCCAAAACGTTTGTACTTTTTGACTATTTGAAATCATCGACGATCGCGACGCCAAGAGATTATCCGGGTTGTGTTTAGGAAGCACCGCGTTATAGACGATGCTGAGAAAAGAAAAAGCAGTTTCCCTTCACCAGCACGATGAGAAGTCAGCTGAAGTAGCATCGTGTATAATAAAATATAAAAAAACAGAGAACTCTAGCCCTCACTTTATATACGTGATAACGCTTAAAGATGAACTACCTAAGCTTGTGAATCCATTAAGGTGAGTATTCAGGAAAAAAAACTTACCCCAATTGCGGTCCAAACCGTGCTTAAAACTGGAGGCGGTACTGCAGGATATAAGTTCTTCTGGAAGAATGTTCCAGAAGTTTACAACCCTGAGGCTGAAAAAGTGTTTCCTGGAGTCTAGAAGACAGCGTTTCTTAGCAATTTTAAGTGAATGGCCCCGGGTGCTCAGCTCGGGGCTTAAGATAAAGAAGTCGTTCATTTGCACGCTACTGAAACCCTTCAAAATCTGAAAGGTTTCTATTAAGTCGGTTCTTAAACGACGGCGCCTAAGGAAGAAAAGATTGTGAGACAATAGGCGCGCAGCGTACGGTTTCCCTCGCTGACGCTCAATCATGCGAGTTGCGAGGCACTGTACGCTTTCAATTCGAAGGTTGTCCTTTTCGTAGTGAGGACATCACGCCTGAACACGATATTCGAGATGCGGCCGAACTAATGCCTTGTACAGTGGCAGGAATACATCGGGTCTTCTGCTCGATAGCACTGATTTCAGCCGAAAAAGTACCCTGCGGCACATTGGTCCTCCCATTTGAAATCAGCCCTAACCAGTACTCCCAAATCCTTAACACACTGTGTGGCGTTAACACTGAGGAAATTCCTTGCCACCTGGACCGAAATCTTATCAAAAGTGCTGAAAAGAGTTGGCTCTTATTTAGGTTCAGTGGGAGGTTCCACTGGTATAACCTGTTAATGACCCGCTTAAGGTCGTGCAACAAAGTATCTTCATCCGATGATCCAATGAATTTCACATCATCCGCAAAAATGAAGCATGGGCACTTCAATGCAGAGGACAAGTCATCGATTAAAATCAGGAATAGAAGAGGACCGAGTACCGACCATTGGGGTACACCACTGATCACGTCGGTTTGATTTGAAAGCGCAGATCCTACCCCAACTCCGAATATCCTACATGTATGGAAGGCCTTTATCCAAGCAAGTAGACTGTCCGTATGCCTTTTGCTGCTAGCTTAATCTCTAGAAGGTGATGATTTACGGAATCGAAAGCCTTACTTAAGTCTAGGTAGAGGGCTTTGACAGGCTTCACTTCATCCATCCTTTTAGTGACAGTATTGGGAAATCTAAGAAGGCTTGTCAGGCAGGATCTACCCTTGAGAATGCCGACAAAGATGGTGCTAGATTTTCTCATACAGCAGGCACAACGGTTCGGTAAGCACTAAGGCATGATTTTTAAGCATGATTGAGTAGATGCCATCCGGTCCCACAGATTTGTTGACCAGAACATGGATAACTGCGTCATACATCTTAGCCTCTTTGAAGGACAACTCATCTAATCCATGTACATCAAGCATATCTGACGGTGCGTTTGAAGAATTATCCCGTCGTTGAACGCTACTGAAAAACCCTGAGAAGGCAGTCGCCTTAGACAGGTCGGTATCAGCTACTTTTCCGTCCTCCACTTTCAAATCTTCTATGTTTTCCTTAGTTTTTCCTTTTGACTGTGCGTAGCTATGAAACCTTTTCGGATTGGATTTAGCATCTTTAGCTAAAGATAACTCAAAATCCTGTTGGAGCACACGCTATAATTTAACACAGGTATTACGAGCGGTTTTTTTACTTTCCCAAGAACCAGAAGTAAGGGATAGCTTATATTGCCGCGATAAGCGCCCCGTAAACGGGTAGACATACGAACTCGAGGAGACCACAAGGGTGGCCATTGATGCTTTCTCACACACTGCAGTGGAGTGTGTTTGTCTTGTAACTCGTTTAAATACTTACAAATTCTATCCCAGCCAGACAACTGAAGGGAAGATTTTGAAGTCTGTAAGAGTAAACCGCAGTCTACAAGCGTAAAATTACGTCTAGCACGAGAGAAAGGTTTGCAGAAACGCAGCGTATCATTACGTGATCGCTTTTGCTGAGCGGCGGTAGGTACCTTAAATGCCTAATGACTTCTAGCTGGGACGACAATACCAAGTCAAAATTGGATGGAGAGCATCCATGACAAAACCTTGTTATACTTTTGCTCTTATCCACTTCATTGTTCGTGAACCAGTTTTCCATTTTTGCTCCGAACTACAATATAATTTTGCAATTTTTCCATAATGTCGTTTGAACCCAATTACATTTCTGATTCGGAATTGAATGATAGCGGCTGCAAAATCACAGAATTAGAACACTATAGCCCACACGTCCAAATCATACAGTTAGAAGGCATGTTTCGTTTTAAATGAATTACAAAGCAAGGTTCAATTTTTCGTACAATCACGAATACCATCATACATTTAGTTCAGTTCAGTTCAGTTTGCACAGGACGGTATGTGGCAGAGTCGCCAATCGAGCGTCCAGAATACTTTCGGTGGTAAGCCAAAAAAGCGTCCACCACTTCGAACTATAGGTTCAATATTCTTGTGGTATGACTTTGGCTGGAATGCAACAGAAAAACTCTCCTTACCAAATAGTTGAGGAGAGGCATTAGTGCGTTCCAACGACAAATTGAAGAACAACTATAAAATTAGGGATAAAAATTAGGAAACACAGAGCGCCAGATCGAGTCTAGTCTATATTTGAAGCACGTTACTGAAGTAAAACAAACTACCTCTTCAGGCAGACAGTTCCAGTGATTCACTACCCTTTCGCTGAAGTAGTGCTTACGTGCATTAGACCTGACATGTTGCTTTGCCAGTTTTAGTGAATTTCATGACCCGATTATCACCAATTCACTTTATGAGCCGTTTAATGCTGCTGTGCTTATGCTCACTATGGCTTCTGATGAGGCTAGGCTGAGGAAATTGCTTACTCGTGTAAACCTCGTGAATAAAATGCCGTCATATCCAATTCGTCACATGCGTTATTTCGCGAACTCACACGGAGATTATGCGATTCTGTTCCAGAACAACTTTGGCTGAATTGTTTGCCACCAAACACCACTGCAATCCTTGCAGTGTTCGCTGTCAAAGTCTGTTTACACACGCTGGCTGAACTAGCAGATAAAATTCAAGAACACTGTGACAGAACCAGTGATAATCAATTATCAGAACTCGTGCTCCCTGTATTCAAAGCAAATTCGCCACTACTCCGAGGTGAATCGCACATCAATTGGATGCATACGGCTAAGCGAAACTTTGATGAATATAAATCACCCCATGGTTTATATACTTATCATCCCGTATATAGACACTTCCCGGTCACATCTGACCAATTTAGTCCAATTGTTCCTTCCCATAGTCCTTTCTTTCCTACGCAGTCACGTCTTCACTATGTTTCTTCGAGACCCTACTATTTTATACTACGATTCGCGTCAGGTACCCTAGATCAGCGTCCCTTCAAGAATGGGAACCCGTTTAATGGCTACATGGACCCTTTTAAAACCAGGTATTTTCAGCTGCAAAATTTCCCTCTTCATTACCAAAACTCTTACTTAAATTAGCACCATCAATTTCAGACCACTTATGACAATCACTTTCAGTTACACATGTTAAGTATAATAAAATTCACTTTCTTTCATTTAATTCACGGTCGATTGTTTCTAAGCTTCCTATTCTTCAACATCTATTGCTCTTAAATCCGTACAGAATAGTTCTCATAACAGAAACTGGAACATCTCATGATGTATCTTAACGTTTCACTCGAACTAGCCAACTATTTCATGTTTCGTAGGGATCACACTCACACCCGTGGTAATGTTATTCTCATTTATGTTAGTACACAGTGTTTGTTAACGGTGTTACTTCACCTAATCAGCCGATTCCAAGTGGCGTAATTCAGGGCAGCGTTCCAGGCCTCCTTCTTTTTCTTAATGAACTGCAAAGTTGCGTGGACAACTCTTAACTCTTTATCTTCGCTAATGACATGAAATTCGTCCTATCATTTCCACCTAACGAAATGACACAAACTCTGATATCCCTTAACACTGATCTTGCATCTATATGAAGCTGAGGCGCACAATGGGATTAGAATTTTCAACTCCTAAGACACACTATATGGGATTACGCTGCTTAATCCCTTTGTGACACAATTTCATTAAATGGCTCAACCATAACTCCTCCTGCAGAAGTTAGGGTTCTCGGATTTATGTATTCCTCTTCTCTGAACTTTAATGAGCAAGCAAGACATCTCCTCATGAGAGCACGACAAAACTTTGGTTTAATTAACCATAAATTCCTCTTACGCGAAAGTAAAATTGCACTATATGAAATGAACGTCCTGCCAATTCGTGATTATTGTAATATCATATATATACAC
>JACCGJ010006088.1:0-11371 GCA_013407085.1 Atriophallophorus winterbourni
GAAAACTTATTCTCCTTGACATAATATTTCATAATCCAAGTCGTCATCCACAACAGATTTTCATTTGTTGTGGGACTGTAAACTTCCGTGCACATCTAAATGAGTTGCAAGACAAGCACGCTCCGCTGCAAGTCGTGAAAAAGCATCATAGGCCGTCCTGGTGAACTCCTCGAGTTCGTCGGTCTACCCGTAAACGAGATCGTTTATGGCGGCAATATAAGCTATCTATCACTTCTGGTTCTTGGGTCCGATACTAAACCGCTCAGACCGCTTGTGTTAAAATACAGCTCAATCGAAAGGAAAAACCAGGGAAAGCATTGGAGATTTAAATCTGGAGGACGGAAAAGTAGCCGATACCGACCTGTCTAAGGCGACTGCCTTCTCCAGGTTCTTTAGTGGCGTTCAGAGACGTGATAATTTTTTAAATGCTCCGTCTAGCTCGTTTAATCTACTACCTGATGCTCCTGTATTAGATGAGTTGTCCTTAATGGAATCCGAGGTGTATGAATCACTTATCCATGTTCGCGGCAACAAAGCTGAGGGACCAGATGGTATTCAATCGATTATGCTAAAGAATCTTGCCTCAGTGCTTACAGAACCTTCATGCAAGCTCTTTAATTCATGCTTGAACCTGGGAGTGGTTCCTAGTGAGTTGAAAGAAGCCATAATCGTGCCAAAACACAAGGGTGGATGCAGGTCAACTCTTGGTAACTATAGACCTGTCAAACTGACTATCATCGTCTCGAAAGTATTTGAAAAACTGCTGCGTGACAAAATCTGTCAGCATCTTTGTCGACATTCTCTGTTGAGTGTAACTCAGCGAGGATTACTTAAGGGTAGATCCCGCCTGACTTACCTTCTTAGTATTCTCAACACCGCCACTAAAAGGATGGATGAAGGAAGCCTGTCGAAGCCCTCTACCTAGACTTCAGCAAGGCTTTCGATTCCGTAAATCACCGCGTTCTAGAGATTACGCTAGCAGCAAACGGCATACGGGGCAGTCTACGTGCTTGGATAAAGGCCTTCCTTACAGGTAGGACATTCCGAGTTAGGGTAGGATCTACGCTGTCGAATCAAATTGACGTGATCAGTGGTGTACCCCAAGGGTCGGTCCTTGGTCCTCTTCTATTCCTGATTTTCATCGATGACTTGTCGTCTGCTTTGAAGTGCCTATGCTTCATTTTCGCTGATGATGTGAAATTCATCGGATCAACGGATGAAGATACCTTGTTGCACGACCTTGGACGGGTCATAAACTGGTCATACCAGTGGGACCTCCCACTGAACCTTAATAATATCTAACTTTTGTCAGCACTGGTTGATAATATTTCAGTTCGGGTGTCCGGAAATTCTCTCACTGTTAGCGCCACGCAGCGTGTTAAGGATTTAGGCGTTCTAGTTAGGACTGACGTCAAATGGCAGGACCAATGCGCCGCTGCAGCTCAACGTGCTCGCA
Organism: Atriophallophorus winterbourni; assembly: GCA_013407085.1. Classification (NCBI taxonomy): domain Eukaryota; kingdom Metazoa; phylum Platyhelminthes; class Trematoda; order Plagiorchiida; family Microphallidae; genus Atriophallophorus; species Atriophallophorus winterbourni. The sequence continues at coordinate 1,457 of JACCGJ010006088.1, forward strand.
AATTGCTCTTTCCGCTGAGCTCCGTGTTATCCAGCAGAAGACCCGATGTATTCCCGCCCCTTTACAGGGCATTAGTTCGGCCGCATTCAGAATATTGTTTCCAGGCGTGGTGCCCTTACTACAAAAAGGATATCGTTCAACTCAAAAGCGTACAGCGTCTCGCAACTCGCATGATTGAGGGTCAGCGAGGGAAGCCTTACGCTGCACGCCTGATGTTTCTAGAACTTTTCTCACTTACGCACCGTCGTTTGAGAGGTGACTTAATTGGAACCTTCAAGATCTTGAAGGGGTTAAGTAGGGTTATCTTGAACGACTTCTTCACCTTAAGTCCCGACCTTGGCACCCGCGGACATTCACTCAAACTTGCTAAGGAGCGATGTAGACTAGACTCCCGGAAAAACGTTTTCAGCCTCAGGGTGGTAAATTTCTGGAACCAGCTTCCAGAAGAACATATATCCTGCTGCCCTCTCGCGAGTTTTAAGAACGGTTCGGACCGCATCTGGGGTAAGCTTTTTCCTGAATTCTCCCCTTAATTTCTATGCAAGATTAGGTAGTTCACCATTTTTAACGTTGTCTGGTATGTAAGTAAACGCTAGAGTTCAGGTTTTCTTAATACACAACTCTTCTTTAGCTGACTTCCCAACGTACTAGTGGAGAGAAATTTATTTTTTATTTTTCCAGAATCATTCATAACGAGGTGCTTTGTAAATAGAGCCCGGATAATCTCTTGGCGTCGCGATCGTCGAGGATATCCAGATCATAATGAGAAAAAAAGCTTTGGCAGTGGTGGTTGCTTCTCCGCAGCTTTCCACCGCAAGAAATTCTGGAAGCTCGATTGGCTCGTTAGCCAATTACTGTCCTGTGCAACTGAACCGAACTGAACATTTTCATACTGTTTTGTCACCACATTTCGTTTTACAGTATAAAACGGGTGTTACGCTTTGCCGGACTTTGTCATACTGGGAACAATTTAACTCTAACATATAACCGCACGTGTGACTAGGTTATTATGAACACTAAATTGGTTTTTTCACATTACGCTTTCCTGTGTGATTCAATTACCATGTGAAATTCACCTTTATATACAGAACATTCGCTTGAAGTAATCAGCAGTTGCATCACCTTAATATAGCTCGGATCGCATCACCTTTTGTGAAATTTACATTCTGTAGAACTGAAAACTACCGTACACATTTTATTCTTAATATCATATGGAGCTTATCAATCTAAACGGTTTTTACAAAATAGATCACAATGAGTTACCTTGAATCTCATTTATCATTCGGTCTGAAAATATATAATATTAAATATGTTTTTATTAGAATGGATAAATTTGAATGATAACAAACATCTTATCATTGTTAATATCAACAAAATAAAATTGCCATCTGATTTTTAGTTGCTCTTGTTCACACCATATGGACTAATTAGATTTCACGAATGTGCTTCGTCTCCCACAAGTCACCGCAATATGAACCGGTATAGTAACTCTGAACAGCGTTGAACGAAAAATATTATGAAATATGTATCAAAATCTGACTTATTTTTGATTGTTACACAAACTTGGCTGGTGCATTTTGATGACGTCTGAGGCGGCGATGCCTATAACTGAATCTTTTACATCAAACTTGATCATCCAGAAACGATCGACCAGCTCCTGATTTATAATTACCATGACCAACGTAAACATCGTCCGAACGCATTCAAGCAACATCACGTAACATTGATTCCCGTTTAACGCGTGCTATTGATCAGATTCAGAAAAGGAGATATCTGCTTTAAAACTTGTTTAATTAAAAAAATCAAAATTGTTCTGTTAGCCTAACTTCACAAGACTCATTGTTGTTGGCCTCCGTCGGTCGATGTCGACCATGGATGTACATCACATCGCATGAATTTCATGTTTTGCAACATTTTGAATGACTAAACAGCCCGATTCGGGAGGAACAATCTCTCCCGCAGCGCTTGCAACGATAGTCAGAACTCTGTTGTATTGCATCAGTTGCACGCCGGCGGCGTGATCTGCGTTCAGCAGCCAGGAGCTTTATTTGCTCCTCCCCGGCTTGCAGTCGACGCTTTACACAATGCCTCCAAAGTGAGCGGTCAAGAGCAAGACTTATTACCTCTTTTACAATCCATTACTGTTTTCGTACCATTTACAACGGCGTGTCAAAACAAGTTCAGTCGGCATTTTCATTCACTGGTAAATTGTCGCAGGTTTTGAACAGATACGTTTTGCAAATCGAATCATGAAGCAGTGATTAAACCTGATTAACCTGACCAAACCTGTGATTAACACAAAGTTCGAAATCGTTCACTACTCCGTTGCAGTTTCAGCCAATTTACAAATCAGAAACCAATAGGCTACTAGATTCTGTCAGACTTGAGATAATGATTATGAGGGAAAAATTTTGAATTTTGAAACCACTGTTATAGATGTCCTGTACGACAACACACTGAATGATATCTATATATATATACTATATTATAATATATATACATTTATCTATATATATATATATATATATATATATAGTTAATATATATATATATATATATCAAAACCATTTATACGAATCATGAACAAAAATCGACTACTTTGAGGACGTTTAGAAAAAAAGTACATTTTTAGAGCCCACAAAAGAAGAATGAATCTGAATTTTAATACCTTACAATAAAGCTTCAATGTTCTCTAAATCGATTCACATTTTAACAAGAATGATAGTGACCCTAATCGCAAAGCATAATGCCGAAAAGCACATCATCAGTTCAGAAAGATTTGTGTTAATTAACAGAAGATCAGTCCCAGACGAGTTGCGGATGAACAAGCGTTGCTCAACGAATTGCAGATTAGTTTTACCTAATTGTGTCTCGATTTATCCGAAAGGATAGTGGAGGTTTTGCCGAAACTCTTTTACAGATTACATCCAAAATCGAATTCTTGAAATGATGCGCTTCATTCAAACGTGAATTCGTTTGCTTTGGAGAATTTCGTCAATGGAAGTGAGAATTTTCAATCAAATTACTGCGCTGTATAAAATTTCTGTCGCCCGCAACAAAATAACATTTTGGTGAAATTCGAGAAAAAACGGTGAGCTTTGTACAGCAAACAATGGTTTCCATTCAAAGAAGTTATCTTCTCCATATAATGGAAAAATAATTAAACATTTTTTCTGTCATCAGATCGGAGGAGTAAGCCACAAATTTCTTCGTACAACACAAAAATTATCTTTCGATTTTTCTTCAAATACCGCTTTTAATCAGTTAGTTTCTGTGACAGAGTTGTTTCTGATTGATTTTGTATCTCAATCAAGTAAAGTTCGACCTATTATTGTCATGATCTTCCTAATATATTCAACTATATGTCGTAGATAAAGAAAACTAGCAAGAAAATCACAGCAACAGATGTCTTTATACATCTGTGCTCTATCTCCACATTTTCCGATGAGTGATCAGATGTACTCAACTCCGCCAAGGACGGTCCCAAGCCCGTCTGAGAAAGGAGGAGGGTTCGGCTTAGGGCTAGCAACCCTATCCCGTAAAACCTACATTGCTATGGAAACGATGACAACAGATCCGTGGTTCGGTCATGTCTGCAGCATGGATCCCAGTTCGCATACGAAGGTAGCCATGCACTGGCATCCGCAAGGTAAACGAAAAAGGGGGCGGCCCAAGGAAACTTGGCGCAGAACGTTGGAACGCGAACTACATGCACAAGGATTCACGGTGCAGACGGCAACGGAAGCAGCGACAGACCGGAACCACTGGCGTGAAGTTGTCTTCGCCTCATGTGCAACCCGGCATGGAGATGACTGAATGAATGAATGAATGATCAGATGTACTGGCCCAAGATTGTAGTTTATGTAAATTATCTACAGTAAATCAGTTTCGTGTAAACATAAATGCTTGGTAATTGCGAAAGCTGGCTACACATATATGTAGCCTACACAACAGGATTAAATTCTTATCTATTTTTGATGAGCACATATAATTGTTAGAAAAATAGACTTTCTCAACATTGTCAGAAATGAATTGTAAAATTACTACTGGCTGGCAATAGATGGAAAATAAGCGAAAACCACCTAACCTAAAATGAAATTTGAGAACAGTTATTAAGAGCAGTTTTGAGGTAATGTTTCAGTTCTGAAATAGAAACTTCGTCATACCAAGCGTATTAAGTTTCGATTGTCGTTTTAAAACTGTCGGTATAGTCGTCCTCCATGAATCGTTGGCTGGCTGTTCGATGCGCTTACTTTCTTTCTAAATCGTCAATATATTAGTGGTCGAATTTCTGAAATGAAGACGAGGCTATGAATCTGATTACCTGTATATGATGCGCTGAGATATTTCTCGAAACTGCATCAGTGGAGACTGATTTCCTGTAGACTCTTGACCTATCTCACTAGGCCATTGACCGCTCGTCAATGGAATAGGATTACTTACACACGAGATAGCTAGGTACTTTGCACGATGTTTAGAACTATTATTCGGCAATACTGACTCATTCATTAGGAATGCATACAACTTCCTAGGACGCATTTTTTCTGTAACGGTTGTAGACGACGAGCTTAGGTTCAGTTTGGACGTGAGCGCGCTTTGTTCGCGGATCTCATTAGGTTACAAATAGCTGGACGGGCGCTGGAAGCAAATGTCCGTTTGAAGGATCATTCACATTGAAGGGTAAAGCTCATTTCTAAGTTTTGAGTTATTTCCGGTAATTGTATAAATGAAATAAAAGTTTGCCAGTGCGTTCGCCAATATCAACAATACTGGTAAATATATATTCGGTAATTTTGGAACAAACGCGTGAGGAGTAATTTTGCTGAACCATTTGTCATCATAAAACGTTACAGACTTGATGGGTGTTATCATTACTTCACAAACTTGGACTTTCGAATTAAAAATTACTGAAAACGTTGAATCTGGCGCAGTTGCACTTCCGTGTCTGCACAAGGTCAACGGTAAAATCCAAACTTCAGGACTGTAGAAAAGGAAAATCAGTTCTATTGTAGATCAAATTGATCCGAAATAATATTGTGGAGTTGCACACTTCAACAGGTTGCAACCAAATGTCTTGTGGTAGAGCTAAGAAATGCACTAACAAAGAAAGCTTATGAAGACCTATCGGTAGGAGGCAATAGAAGAAACCACCGAAAAGTCTATCGATAACAACAGCCACAATGCAATAATTTGGTTTTGATAGAGTGCGTGAATACGATTAAAGTGACAACGCTAGCCGCCATTGCAATTCATCAAGGTCGGAAAAACGAGCCCAACTTAGCGAGATCTTGAAACGAGGCGGTTGGAACGAAATCAATTGTCAAATCTGATCGAATCGACAACCGGTACAGTCAGGTTATACACAGTGGTGTGATAACGAGCTTTTTCTATGTATGATAGACAAAACGTTTAAAGAGTACATTCCAGTATCGCAAGCACAAGTAAATGACGATTGTGAGTGTGCGCTAACTGTTTCGGGATGCTGATTGATCTGCCAATTCAATTAAAACGCTGTCTTTCAATTTTTGACTTTAATCAAACACAGTTAAATTGATAGAAGAGCCAGGCTTTTTATTGTTTGCCATGGATGTACATTACAATCGCATGAATTTTATGTTTTACAGCTTTTCGAATGACTAAACAGTCAGATTCCGCAGGAATAATCTCTCTCGCAGCGCTTGCAATGATAGTCAGAACTCGGTCAATGGGCGTCAGTTGCACGCTGGCAGCGTGTTCGGCGTTCAGCAGTTAATAGATGTATCTGTTCCTCCGATGTATGCAGACGACGCTTTACACAATGCCTCCGATGTGAGCGGTCAAGTGATCGTTCATCCCTGCTCGTGGAGTCAATGCCAAGAGCTTTCATATCTCTTGTGCAAACGTCTTTGTACCGCAAAGGCTGTCTGCCCAATGGTCAACTTTCTGATTGCAACTCACCTTAGAGTAATCAAGGTTTTACTAATTATAAAAAAACTTCATTCTAGTTACATGAGGAAATGTTGAACTAATCAAGAGTTCTGAAACTGTCCTCGAAACTAGTGTCTTCATAGAATAAAAAGCAAATAAATTATGTGCAACTGTTTACCCTTCAGCTTTTCGAATTATCATTTTATTGCGAGTTCACAATCTTGTCACCCGAGAAATTCATTGGTTGAATTTTCTGTTGAAACTAGGAAACATGAACGTAGTAAAACTATTGAGTTTTGCCCGTAATTGCCGCAAAGGGGAAAGTATGTTAATTGATTTATGAATGCAAATTGTCGTCAATCAATAACATTTTAGCATGCAATTGATAATCCCTACTTACTCACCCAACAACAATTTTCAGGTTTGTAAATTCTTCATGGTAATCTAACTATATAAAACGGTTCCAGAATCCTTAAAATTTTCGTAACCGAATTCTCGTTAGAGTAAATTTCGTTGATGCCAAGGAGCGCTTGTAGACTTTGTTTGAGCCTGAAGCAACTATTATAAGTTTCATACCAAGTAACTTCACATAACAAATCACAAAGTCAAGCGCTCACTGAAACTAAGGCTACATTCTCCATTTGCTGAAGGTAGATAGACCGAAACTAGTAGTGTATGTAAGTAACACTATATATCCAAATTAAATAAAATTCCATCCGAACCAATGCGAAAAATCAATTTAACCGGATGTTGAAAAGAATTCCAACGATCTAGATTGAATCAAACCCCGGATTGTAGAGAATATGGATAATTTAGTGTAAAGACTAGTCACTAAACAACATAGCCCTGTGCTAATATAAAGCGGTATATAAAGCATGTAAAATCTGTCTGCATTTAACCAGTTTTATTCCACAACAATAAATAAGCATCACTTAGTTTCAGCTGCAAATAAATCGAATCCTCACGCGATGGTACGCAAATTCATCGATTCATTCGATCACCAGTTCCGCCGTATGTTGTTGTACCGTCCACAGATACAATGAGTTGTTTGCTTTTTACGTGTTCTGTGCCGCAAGACCTATTTGTATATTTCTCATTTGTCCCAAGATTTCGCGTGGAATGAACTCTGATATGCATCCACAACTGTTTCAATCTCGCTTGAAATTGGCGGTTCCAGCAAGAATAAATAATCGGATTTACAGCAGAGTTTGTAAAATACAAGTAGAATAGGACTCGAGCTGCTTTGTTGTACCAGTGATCAGCAGGAGAATACGAAGTATGACCAGAGTCTGGTTTACATGTATAAATGAGGTATGGCGTGTATGAAACCACAAACGTGACAGCGATCATGAAAAATGTCTGCGCAGTACGGATGTGTGGTCGTCGCTGATGGTCTAAGTATTGAACTGTGATGGTGTTCTCTGCAACAACATTTTTAGGCTGGTCAATATCAACAGAAGAATGAGTTGAGTCGATAGGAAAATTGATCGATTGTTGTTTTCTAGTTTCAGCTTGAATTGGTTGAATTGGTTCCGTGAGATTGTTTTCAGATGTTGACTTACGAGGCATTGGGTTCATGGTCAAATCAACGGAGAATTTATCTTTCGGAGCCTGTTGTATGTCATTCTGTTCACTTTTAACATTGATTGAATTACCTGCTTTCCCTTCCCTGTTTTGGTTAATTTCTACCAAGCTGACACGCTTCAATAGTACCGCAGAATTTTGCTTCGGTGAAAACTCATCAGGAACACTGTATTTGCCCTCAATTTGACAAGATTCATTCACACTTCCCCATGGGCCATTATATTTAAAATTCCCGTATCGATTGAACATCAGCGAAACATGACGACGTACGAATATAAAAATCATAGCGTAAATAATCGCCAGACTTAGGAATAGAACAACGAAAACAACCATAACACAAAGTTGATAGTACCAATAACTCTGATCGCTAATAAAAGTGTTGTCTTTTGCACAATGCTTTGAAATCCCATCACCAAATCTCACAGGTAATTCCATCTGTTGGTAGGAATCGAGCGTTAATTGTGGGTCCAACAATTCATCTTTTGATTTAAATGCGCGTATTGCTCGACCGTGTAGACCCATTGGAATAGCCAAGATGAATCCAAACACGAATATAAAAACAAGAGCCATATGAGTGTGCGCGCGATTCAAACCGATGCCCGGGATGAAACATATCAATAGAAAGCGTTCAATCGCGACCAGAACCAATAGGAATGCCGACACCGGGATGATGAAACCTTTGAAAGCCAGATGCAAACGGCATGCCCAGTCGGTCGCTTCACCTTTCCAAATGTCGAAATACAAAGTGGTTGGAATTCCAATGCTACAAATGGTTAGGTCCAAGCAAGCCAAACATACAATCAGGAGGCTGGAAATTGACGTTTGTGAAGTATGTTCGGAAAACGCCCAAATTACAAACGCATTTCCAACCACACCAATTGCTAGAATAAACGAAAGAAGTATAGTTGTTACAACTTCCACGCTTAAATCCGTGTTAAGTTGCATCGTACCAAGAGGAATGTAAAGTCTGACTGAAAATACCGGGTTTTGTAGTGGAAAATGACGCAGATCGTTTATTATAATTTCCGTTCTTAGTTCAATTGTGATTGGACGAAAATGTGATCAATGATCTGTTAGACCAATCGAAATAGAGTAATTTTCGTGGATCAAAACGCTTTGTTCAGGAGGAATCTCTTAAGAAAAAAAGGATTTTTGAATTATGAATAAATGTCATGGTTCATGTGAGAATGGCTGATTTAAAATTTTAGTTTGCATTTAGGAGATAATCGTTTTAATGGAAGGCGTAAACCTTGTCATTTAGAAACAAATCCACAGTGTGATTGAAGTCGATTGATGTGCCAGTGATCTAGGAGATTTTGTTTATAAGACAATCCAGTGTATAGATCCTATTCTTAGCTTTCGCGTGTTCAGTACAAAGCGGTAAAGGTGATGAGATTTCACCAGGTGTGAAGGGTGTTATTTAGTGGCAGTAATGTTCTCAGCTATTGTTCGTACTGTGGTCTGATAGGGACTTTGAGTAAGCACGTTTTCCAAATGTGTCACGTTGTGGAAGTTGAACATAAACGGATCAACTGGAAGTCAGCCTCCGTGGTTCTTTTGACCTGGGATAAGTTAAATCAAAATGCAACGAGCGCCTTTCACAATGACACAAGCTAAAGCATGAATATTAGCACAACATCTGTGTGTGTGATAGGATTGCATGCAAATACGGATTATCTCTCAAGATATGTTGTTTATTTAATCCAAAACGGTGTATTTTTCCAAGTGAATAGAACGTTTTTCGTACAACCAGAGGGAATGACCACCAAGGTGAATAGAAAATGTTGCTTAAAGGACGATTATTTTTGGGTTTGATTCAATGAATAGATAAGCCACTATTTTTGAGCTCACGCACCGGTAGCATGGCTCAAGAACTGATCTATTGGAATCAACCAAACTATCAAAAATTAATCTCTATAATAACACCGATGGTAAATAACGTGAAATATAGTAGTTAAGCTATTTGAAATCCAGGTATCAGGATCTTACAGAAATAAAAATTATATTATGCTCAATGAACGTTTATAGTTACGTCGTTAATAAAGCTGGAAAGCATATAAAACTTTGCACGGTGATCCATTAAATGAAAAGGATGTACGCCAGCTAAACATTCTGTGCAACATTAGATCAAACAAAATTTATTCATGTCCTCGTGTGGTTCTTAAATGAAAAGTCTTCAACACAACTTTTTGCCAGTGCTCACTTGTTTCGCAGATTAAAAAATTTCCGATGTGATTCTTGATTGCGCCATCAACGTTGTAATGAACATGAGAAATACGGGAACCAAGAAACCGCTTGAAATATCATCCGCGTTTTTATTTACAATAACCAATTGATAAAGGGGGCTCATTTGAGATATAATTCAAGTCTTTAAAGGAGACTCGATAGAACAAAACATTAAGACCGAAATATGAGAATGTAGTG
>JACCGJ010006092.1:0-26736 GCA_013407085.1 Atriophallophorus winterbourni
ACAAGTCTGGAGCCAGACAAAGTGCCAAGCAATATGAAGCAGGAAAAGCAGATAAGCAAGCGCGTGGAAAAGGGAAAGCAGGCAAACGGAATACGCAAAAGCAAATGCACAAAAAGCAGCTTGTTTTTGTAGTTTCACTGCATGCGATTTTTTGGTTTTTTTGTTTTTTTTTGTTTTTTTTTTGTTTTTTTATGTAAAATAATACCGAATAAAAAAATTATGACACACATAATAAAATACACTGGCACCACTGACTTCGCTTTGTAGCCATATCGCGCAAGGTTTCCAGCCAACTATTAGGTGGAGCTTTTTGACCCCACCCAGGCAAACGAATACGCCCAACTGAGCCTAGCGCTACGGTGAGTTTCTTCATCCCAACGCGCCACGTCATGGACTGGCCACCCGATCTTTTCTCCCAGCTTCTGTCAGGCTCTGCGAATAAGGCGCAGTACGGTAAACGGTGAGTAGGCATTCTTAATACATGTCCCAACCATCGCAAGCGAGCAAGCATCAGCATTTCTCTCAGTCCATGGCCACCTGGTCCTAACACCCGCTTGCAGACATCTATATTTGTAACACGATGCTGCCACCGAATGCGAGCAATTCTACGCAGGCAACGGTTATCAAAAACAGAAAGCCGACGGACATCTTCCGCTCGGATAGACCAGGTTTCGCAGCCATAAATGAGTGTAGCACGCACCACTGCGTTGTACACTCGGCCTTTAGTATGGAGTGAAACATCGCGTCGACGCCACAGGTGGCGAAGGTTAGCAAACGCTGCACCTGCTTTGCGAACACGATGTGAGACCTCGTCCTCGACACAACTTCCAGCGGAGACACAACTGCCAAGGTAAACAAAGCTGTCGACCAATTCAAGATTGACATCGCACACAGTTAGGTTTGGAAGAGAGCCGCTCCAATCCTGGGTAAGTGTTTTACACTTGTTAGGCGCAAAGCACACGCCATACCTTGAAGCTTCAAGTGCCAGGCGGTCCAGGGCTTGTTGCATTATATGAGGGTCATCTCCCAGAAGTGCGATGTCATCGGCATACTCTAGATCGGTCGCTCGCTCACCCGGCAGAAGTTCAACACCTGTGCCCACCAGGCCAGCTAAAGCTTTTCTCAGGACATCGCCGATCGCGAAGTTAAAAAGGAACGGCGAGATAGGGCAGCCCTGCTGCACCCCGCTGGAGATATTGAACGAGGATGACAATTGTCCGTACGCTCGAACCCTGCCCGAAGTTTGGCAATATAATGCTTTCAAGATCCAAACATACTTCTCGGGCACTCCATGTCTCAGTAGACAGTTCCAAAGACTTTCACGATCGATTGAATCGAATGCCGCTCGGATGTCAAGGAATACCACGATAGTTGGTTTACGAAAAGTGTGGCGTTGCTCCAGTAACTGACGGAGTGTGAAAATTTGATCTATGCACCCTCGGCCGGCACGAAACCCAGTTTGCTCCTCACGGATTTGCTCTTCCCGTTTGGTACTCAATCGGTGAAGCAGAATGGACGCCAGTATTTTAGGAGCTACTGAAATGAGACTGATACCCCGATGATTTTCACAGGAATCGCGCCGTCCCTTTTTGAAAATCGGAGCAATTACTGATTCTCTCCAAGGGATCGGAACGCGTTCCTCAGCCCATATGTTGGCGAACAGCGCTTGAAGTTCGCGAACTAAAGCGAAACCGCCATCTTTGAACAATGAGGGAAGCAAAGCATCAGCACCTGATGCCCGATGGCGCTTAAGGCTCCGGATACACTGTAAATCTCTGATTGAGTCGGAGCCTCAAGAGAAATCGACCATGGGGTACAGTGTTCCGTATTCTCGAAATCAGTGGGTGCAGAAGGCCAGTTAAACTGTGCTTCAAAATGTTCTGCCCATCGCTCCATGCGTCTGTGCATGTTAAAAACTGGCAAACCATCTGCTTCACGTATCAACTCACTGATGCCTGGTCGCCCGCTTCCAGTTGTTCTGATGAGTTGGAACAATTTTCTGAAATTGCCTACAGCTGCCACAGATTCCATTTCCGTAGCCTTAGAACTCCACCAACTTTCCCTGTCGGTTCTCAAACTGGCAACCAGTTTACGTTTAATAAGCCTTCGTGACGCATCATGTATGCTATCAGCAGAAAGCAACCGACGTTGGTCCATTAATTGGAGAGAATTCGCAGAAACCCAGTGCTGAGCTACACGGGAAGTCAACCCACAACTATCCAACGCGGCTGTTTCCAAGGAGGTTTGAATCCCACTCCATTGGTCATCGATACTATTTTGGGGAACTGTAGACAGATGCAGACTCAAATTGGCCTGAAACCCTCGGAGAACCGGGAGATCGTTAAGCCTAGCAACATTCAACTGCCTTGCAACATTTCTACGTTTCCCACCAAAACGCATCGAGAGCTTAGCACAGACTAACGCATGATCGGACTCTAGACAGGTGCCTCAGTAGGAGCGGCAATCTTGCACACCCTCGCCAGAAGTAGCTGATAGCAATATGGTCAATTTGCGTGAACAAGGCCGCCGATGGAGATCTCCAGGTGTAGCAGTGACGCTTCGAATGGCGGAAGTTAGTGCTGGCAAGGTACAGTCTGTGCTCTGAGCACAAGTTAAGCAATCTTTCGCCGTTGTCATTACGATGACAATCGAGACCAAACCGTCCACCCACGAAATGCTCGTTTAAAGATAGACGGCCTACACGTGCATTCATGTCTCCAGCTAGGACAACGATGTCACTCTTCGATGCAAGTCTAATGAGTTCTTGTAATCTTCCATAAAACTCATCCTTGTCAAGTTCAGAGCTACAATTAGTCGGTGCATAGGCAGCAACCACAAACAGGTCGCGGGATTGGTTGCGAAATCGGCCTTTTTTGCACGAACCCTGTAGTCTTACTGCACAAAGGCGACTGTCGACTGGGATCCAGTCTAACAGTGCGACCTCAGCTCGCTCACTCAAGACGATTCCGACACCAGCTTGACCAGATACCATGGCATCGTCATCAGTGGACAAACGTAGATAGTGTGACTTACGTAAGTTCGAAGGTTTAGACAATCGTGTAACTGAGCTAGAGTTATGCATGCGTGTTTCCGACAAACAGCACACATCGACGTCGAGGCTATCAAGCGTGCGAGCCAAGGCTGCCTGCTGTCCGATGCTAGCTAAAGTCCGTACATTAAACGCCGCTAATTTGAATGGTATGCGTGGGCGGAAGAACGCTCTGGAGGCATTCGAAGCAGGCAAAATATTCGAAGTGGCTGAATTCGGAAACCTCGATGAACAAGCTGCACTTCTGTCAGGGCTAACCAAAGAACCACAAAACGGAAAACAGTTATTAAAAAGTTTGCATGCAGTGTGAGATCATGTAAAGCATTTTGAGCAGAGAGCAAAGAGCTTGAGAGCACGGGATCTGTCATTTTTACCTTTATTTTCATAATTGCTTGTGGGCGTGATACTACCCGGTTGCCCAGGCCGAAGTAGGGGGTTAGCTTAGGGGGCCCCACCCGGAGCCTTTGGCTAAAAAGCCTGAACCACAAGGCAGTGGCTTGAGACTGAGTTTGTCTTACCTCTATCCATCGACCTTCCTGGTATAAGTAGCTCTGCTGTCACCAAAAGGCACCACCCAGTATAGCTCAATGGGTCATGAAGGTACACAAACCATCGCACCACGTTAAGGTCCAGTCTCAGCGCGACGGTGAACCATAGGTACCCTCTGCACAAGCTAAGGATGTGCAGCGTCACAGAAATTTTAAGTGGTCTACTCAATGTGCCGAAGCACCAAACAAGGCTTGCAGATAACTTTACAGACTGTTGTCATGTCAAAAACCTTCTACCTTTATTTCCACATACACGGATGTCGTACGACCTCGATTAGAATACTTTTTTCAGTTCTGTGCACCATACATAAAAAATATATCGTGTCTCGGAAGGGTACAGCACCTTGCTACTAGGCTGGTTGTGATTCAGACAGGATCAACTTACGAAGCAAGACTCAAGGACCTCGATCTATTCTCACTAAAGAGACGGCGAATGGGAGGCAACCTAATAGACGCCTTTAAGAATCTAAAGGCTCTTACGGGCGATAATATTACTGAATTACTGAAACTCGCCCTTAAACAGCTACAAGGTTCTAATTCAATGAAACGCCTTAAGAGTAAACCAAGGCTGCTGGTAAGTGAGCACTTTTTCAGCAACCGTGTGGTCAACCACTGAACTAAGCTTTCAAATGGTTTAATACACCCCCCTAACGCGTTAAGCTTTAAGAGGGAATTAGACGCTAGATGGCCTACCATATCTCCAAACTGTCGAATAAAAAATGAAAAACAACAAAAACATGTATTTGTATTGTATCTGTCTCGGCCTGGGCAACCTGACAGCATCCTAGCCCACGTGCAGTCTGTGACTGTTTGGCACTTTGTCTGGATCAGGCTTGTGGTTTCATACATACATACATACAGATCGTGAATGCACAGAAATGTAATGATGTAACGGTTTATCTGAGAAAGCTGGTGTCCTCATACGGAACTAATATCTATTTGTAGCCACGATAGCACTTGCTATCTAGCTATTGAATTTCAACCTTGTTTTTCAAACTTGTACACATTTCTTATTTTTATCGTCGACCTTCGACATCTTCGACTTCATTTTAATTGGCGTTCTGGTTTAAAATCCTTCATTTTATTTAGTAGTGACTTTAATAGAGTAGAACTCCGCCAAGGACGGTCCCAAGCCCGTCCAAAAGGATGAGGGTTGGGCTTAGGGCTAGCAACCCTATCCCGTAAAACCTACATTGCTATGGAAACGATGACAACAGATCCGTGGCTCGGTCATGTCTGCAGGATGGATCCCAGTTCACGTACGAAGGTAGCCATGCACTGGCATCCGCAAGGTAAACGAAAAAGGGGACGGCCCAAGGAAACTTGGCGCAGAACGTTGGAACGCGAACTACATGCACAAGGATTCACGGTGCACGGCAACGGAAGCAGCAACAGACCGGAACCACTGGCGTGAAGTTGTCTTCGCCTCATGTGCCACCCGGCACGGAGAGGACTGAACTGAACTTAATAGAGTAGACACTTCATGTCTGCAGAACACCTCAGTCGATATAGTAAATTTCACAACAACAGACAGAACTCAACTCGACCATTTTTCGTGGCCAATGCAGCGATTTTTATTGCTACTGCCAGACCTATATCGTCTTCACTTGTCATTACGTAATCCAAGCGGTACTTTAAATCTGTGGAAAAATAATGTTCCAGAGAAATCGAAGTCCTAAACAGGCCATGCGTTCGAAACAGTATCAGGGATTTGGAATTAATGATGTTTAACTGAATTCTGTTTTTTCTGGAACGTTTTGTATTCTTAACTTACCTGAACTTCTGTTTTTCTTCAAAGAAAAGCGAAAAGAACAAGCTCACAACCGCGGAATCAGTATTTACCAAAATGAAACGGTAGTGCTTGTTTATGATTTCTATTTTTACCCTCTCTTATAGCTTTCATCATGTCTTATACTGTTCTGCTGCAATTTTTCCGCACTCTCAAAAGACGTTGGTTATAAGACGTTACAGCAAAATAATTCCTCGAGCAAGTTTTATCTCCTGCGACATCTTCAAAATTGTTACGAAACTATACTGTTTTATGTCGTGATCGATAACGATCGACTGAAACTTTACAAGCACTTCACAACGAACAATTTAAACGTCTGTAAACCGGCTAACGGCATACCTAATTGTCTCATAACGCGTGTAGCCTGTTTTCTTGATTTATCGTTATTTTTAAGGGAACTTCACAATCATTGCACTCAGCATGTCTCACAATGCTTTAGGTTTATTGCTCACAACGTATTTCCTTGCAAAAATCGATACAATCACTAAGACTGTACTGCGTTGCCAGCCGTGCTTCACTAGTACCGTGCTATCTTTGCACTACAATGCCTTTGAAACTTAGCATTAACTTAGTTGAATCGCTACCAGGAATCTGTTATGATCTCAATAACGCTCCACTGTATTGTATCTAAGGCTTCCCTACTGAGGTCTCTCTTCCCCAAAACCAAGAACGCCTTTAATTAGAGTCAATTTTATAAAAAAAATATTCTACGATAACATTTGGTCTAGGGTGCTCTTAGTCTAAGATGTTCAGCTGAACTGCACATTTCATCGTAAATTTAAATCTCATATTTTTAGTAGTTTCCTTCTACACGCACCGGTAGCCGCGTTCGTGTAGCGATTTCTTTGCACATATTGATTAACCGCAAATATTTTGCGAGATTCATAATGATGTTAGCTGACACTCAATGTTTTGCTACATATGGACATCCACCTTTCAATCTATTAACACACGCCTCGCTTTGTCTATTCAAATGCTCCCATCGGGCCAACACCGAGGCTTCACTACGATTACACATGCGTAATAGTCGTGCGGTATTTCGATTCGAAGGATTGATGCGACATATGACACAACTCGAGTAAGAGCTAAAAGTGTCTCGACATTTCAATGAAGTTACTTTTAAGGTGATTCCATTGGTATTTAAAAGTCCACTAACTTAAAAGCCGCACTACATCGAATCAACCCACTGGGAACCCTCGACATTTGTGTCATTATATATTAGCAGACTACTTAGTCCGTCACAATATCGGTGAGGTATAGACTTCCACCGTGTTTTATTTCAGACAGCGTAACTGCTCACCTGAGACGACTTCTGTAAGTCAACCTTGTACATGTGTGCCTTATTAACAAATAATTTATTCATTTTATTATTATTTTGTAATGTGTACATACGTTTATTTGCACCCATCATTTTTTTTATCCAGGCAATGTGGACTCCCTCTGTCAGTGATAATCCTAGGAGTATATTTTCATTGCTTGCCAAAATTTCACCCCCGTTTGAGCGTATTGGAAATGCTAACGTTTCTCGAAGTTCGTCGTCATTTTGCTTCCCAGTAAACGTAAGGTGCTTGTCTATTCACTTTCATAAATGGTCTTGGTTGGCGTTTGTTGCCGTTTTTCCGGTATTCATATATTTTTCCAAGCAATGAGCCATAACTGGTGCATTGAAATTTGTTGTGTTCGGTTGTCCCACTAGAGACCTTTTAACGTTTAGAACATGTGAGTTTCCCCTTTTTAGGTTGGGTTTTTACTTAGAAAAGATGCTTCCATGTTCCTAAGCGGTCGTGCGTTGCAGCTGAATACATGCTGTAAACTGAATACTCGTATTGCTTTACGGAATTTATCTCGTCTTTGGCGCCATGGCAGCTATTCAGCTCGTATGCAGCCTGACAAACCCAGCAGCATTCGGCAAAAACTATTTATCCCTTTCTCACATCATCGTCGTCATGGACGGTATTACACCGTTAGCAAGTGCCGAGTGCCATGCCAACATGATGATAAAATCCCAAAGCGATTGCAAAGGGTGTGACTTAACAAGTTACCGAATGTGCATAAGATTGAACTTAGATACATATGCCTACATCTCTAGTCTAACACCCATTGACATAAGTCTTGTGAATGAGTAGAACGACATCAACACGACTGCGTCCCTGTGCATTTATCTATCACTTCATTTGATATAGTATGAAAGCACAAGCCTGATCCAGGTAAAATGCCGCGCAGTCAGAGACTGTACGTGGGCGAAGATACTGTCATGTTGCCCAGTCCTAGACAGATGATAACATAGATGATTCGTCAGGCATTGCAAGAAGGTATCTACACGGCCGCCACTGTACATGATTCTGACCCATATCACTAAGGGTAAGAAGCCACCGCGAAGTCTGATCGCGCGAACCCCAACTGAAGCTTCCAAGGCCTTCATCTGCCATCAGAATCTGGCCACTTTTAAAACGATACCATTGTTTGTAAAAAGTCGCCAACCAAACTGTTTTAGGAACGTGATAATTTCTCATTTACAATACTTCATCTAGCCAGCAAAGTCTCTGCATGTTAACTTGTTTTTTTCGATATCTACGTCGCTATCAAAGATTCTGTTGCGACAACTTGACAGTATCTAAACGTGCAGCCTGTGTGTGGGCGATACATACCTAATCAAGATTTTGGTATGGATGGTTACGTCACGTATCAGTGAATGGTTACGTCACGGATCAGTGAATGGTTACTATCTTTATTCAGTGGTGTGAATGCAGCACGAATGTGCAATTGTGCTGTGTGGCTAACATCGTGCTAAATTGATTGCTGAAACAGGCTGGAGTCTCACTACCATTTCCTGTTCTTTTTTCTTCCTCATACCTGTCTAGGCTTGGGCAACCTGACAGTATCTTAGCCCATGTGCAGTCTCTGACTGCGGCACTTTGCCTGGATCAGGCTTGTGCTTTCATACCATCATACCAGTGATTATTGAAGCTTTGCGAAGCGGTAACACAAAACCACTCCATTCTGTCAGTGCTCCGGCATCCGTAAATTGTGACCCAATCAACGTAATCAACATCAATACCACAGACTAATACTCAAATAAACCTGGAATTAAAACATTATCATTAAAGTCTGTATCTAAGCTGTGTATATAATCTCGTTCGAAATATCTCTGTCAAACAGAGTTGATGCATTTCTGATAGTGATTGAATCCGAACTGATCAAGATATGTTGGTTAAAAGTTTTTGAACGCGCCGATGGCCACTTTGCGTCATCAAACGCCTGCACTTCATACTTTGGACATGTGTCCAACCCGGATTTCTCTTTAAATTAACATTTATCCTGGATTTCGGTAGTTCACGTTGGTACATCATGCGTTTCTGCATTTCCTGACAAGCCGTAGATATCCATGGATGTGCAATCGCGCAGCATTTCTGTGCTGTGCGGCTAACATCGTGCTAAATTCATTGTCCAACGGTAGTGAGCTGCATGCGAGTACACGCTGGAGTCTCACTACCATTTCTATTTTCTCCTCATATCTGTCTAGGTGTGGGCAACCTGACAGTATCTTGGCCCATGCGCAGTCTTTGACTGTGCGGCACTTTGCCTGGATCAGGCTTTTGCTTTCATGCATACTTACTAGATCTCCAAGCCTGTAACGCTTTTACCTGGTATAAATGTGCCATTCAAATGCGGTGTGTTTGAACTAGCCAAACTTGCCTGTCTCTTCAGGCTTCTGCTCCATGATATTCGAAGTGAATTAGCTTCTCAACATCCCATATCCACATTTCCCAGTGCACTTGAGTGTGGTTCTGTTTTCATTTCACAGACGGCGAATGTATTGCGTTCTCCGTATCAGCGGAAATTTGAACCGGGCGAGTTAGTCTACTTGTATTCTTGGATTTTGCCAAGTGTTGCTCTTATCGAGGAACGAGTCAATATACTCCCAGGCACATTCCACTACACTGAATTTACCCTGGGACTTATGTTTTCGAGAAGTATCGCTGAGGTAATTGATTGTCACATTTCGTGGCGAGGTTCTTTTCCATTTTAAATTCTTCTCATTTCTTGGTTTAAACGTTTTTTAAAACCGGTGTTTGTCGTCGTCCTCCAGTGGATGTCGACTACGGATGTACATCACAATCGCGTGATAATTTCATGCTCCATAGATGCTTTAAATGACCAAACAGTCCTATTCTGGTTGGAAAATCTCACACGTTCACAGCCGATTTGGCGTCATTTGCACCCTGTCGGCGTGATGGACGTTCAAAAGCCGAAAGCAGTATCTGTTCACCCCCAGCTTGGAAATGCCTCTGCAGTGAGCGGCCAAGAGCAAGTTCTTGCTGACTCGTCGGGTCAATGTCAAGAGCTTTCATATATCATGTGCAAATGTCTTTGTACCTCAGTGCGCACTGCTCGGAGGTCGACGTCTTGATTACAACTCACAATAGAGTAGATCTTTTGTAATACGACCATCTTCCATTCCGTACACATTACCCGGCGCTGTCGTAGCAGGGTGACCATGCTCCGTAGACAAGCTTTAGAAAGCACTTTTGCATTCGCTGCTTTGCCCATCCAAAACATGTTCGAGATGCTCCTCAATTAAAAACATTCAGCTTTCGCTCTTGTTTTGAGTGAATAGTCAATCTTTCGTTCATTCAAGCATGAGAAACCCGTACTAATGTTTGACGAAGGCAATTCATATTCTCTTAGGTTTTGTATTTAATTTGATATGATTCTCCATGTTTTTGTTCCGAATTCTTTTTATCTTGCACTACTTAATCCAAGTTTGGTTTTATCACATCATTCTAGACTCGCTATGTTCAATGTTGTCCGCCTACTTTATAGCTTG
Organism: Atriophallophorus winterbourni; assembly: GCA_013407085.1. Classification (NCBI taxonomy): domain Eukaryota; kingdom Metazoa; phylum Platyhelminthes; class Trematoda; order Plagiorchiida; family Microphallidae; genus Atriophallophorus; species Atriophallophorus winterbourni. The sequence goes on from JACCGJ010006092.1 coordinate 10,215, forward strand.
TTGTGCTTATTTTTTTTATTCTCACGGAGAAGGGTACAGTTGTAGAGGAAATGAAAACCCGACAAAGTTTGAATCGGTCGTTTTGACCCTAGCGCTGTTTGTGTTACTTCACTTTTATACACCCATTTTCATAGTGGCAGGTCAGACGGCTTGTTCGATGTCGTGAATTCCGATAACCGCTATCCAATCGCATCCTCGCCTTCGTATCCGTATACGCAATATAAGGACAACTTACTTTGCGGTTGACAATCAGGTTTTCACTTATCCCCGCTGCCCTTCGCGGTTAGATTCCGTGCCAAGGACGATTTTGAAGAGAACTGAGTCCTTTCAAAGCATTACTCACCGCGGTGGTATGTAATTGGAAAGTGCAGCTGGTCATCCAAGCGCGAGTTTCGCGTCAAAGAATATTTGACCAGCGCCCCGTGATATGGTATGACAGCACACGCCTGATCCGGGCAAAGTGCCGCACAGTCAGAGACTGCACGTGGACTAAGATACTGTCAGGTTGCCCAGGCCCCGTGATATGACCCACAGTCAGTAAATTAAACATCTAGCGATCGTGAACAACAATATAACCGAGCTGATTTGCTGTTCTGCCACCGTTAGCATGCGGAAATCAAACACAACACGAATGCGCAATCGCGATGTAGTTCATTTCATCTGGTGCAATCGAGAATTGGCTACCATAGGGGCCTTTATTTTCTATCCACTTGAAAACCGTGTGATTCTGTCCTACTACCTTCAGACTTTTCGAAGATTGGCTTGATACCAAGGTTATTGACATACACGTGCTGATAAACTGTTTATCGCATTCCAAGCTTGATACGCATCAGAGCACGCTGGCGGTCACTAACTCAGCTTATTGCTTTTCCTGTTCCAGTATCTACTTGTTTATGCTTAACACGGTGACCCGCCAAGCACTACGCAAATGCTATTGGTTAGTTCCGCATGCAGGTGTATGTTTTTTAGGTCATTCTATAGCCATCCTTCTGTTTTAGTACCACAAAAAGCAGCATTTCATCCAACACAACCTGTTTATTTTCTATGTACTACCTTACTTCGTTTTTCCACTCAACCATTTCGCCGTACTCCGACAGGACAAGTACGTATGTCGCGTTCCGATATACTTGACAAACGGTCTGATTCGAGCTCGGGTTCACAACGTCGGTCTACAGCGACTTTCGAAGGAGCAGCTAAAATGCGTTAAAGCATGTCACAAATTGCTGTGTCGCTTGTTGATGGAAGTGACCACACACTCTTTGGACTCCATCTCTCCACAATGTGACATATCGGGACCCGGTGCACTGGATGGATTTCAGTTCAATCCCGACCAATCCCGTTATTTGTGTTATCTCGTTATTCTGGAAACGCGTGAGACAACTCGTTTTTTATTCCACTATTTATTATGCTTGAACTGTTCTTTTTCTTCCTCATATCTGTCTAAGCCTTGGCAACCTGATAGTATCTTTGCCCACGTGCAGTTTCTGGCTGTGCGACACTTTGTCTGGATCAGGCTTGTGCTTTCATACCATGCCATTCTTGAACTGTCGTCTGTGCTGTTTCCCTGCACGATATTGAATGATTACGATTCAGAATGTTCCTCGGTTGCGCAGATCTCTTCAGGGAAAACATTTTAGGCCGCTTAAGGCGGTGTGAGACTTTGTTACTTACGGTGTATTCTTCGTATGCTCTAAGATTCAAATAGTTCTATAGAGCAGTCAACAACGCCGCCAGTTTACAGCGACTGACTTTAATTACCTTTAGGTAGACCACACATTGCACGCATGTGCAATCGTGCAGTACTAAGTGTTGTGCGGCTAACACCGTGCTAAATTGATTGGCCAGAGGTATGGTATGGTATGAAAGCACAAGCCAGATCCAGGCAAAGTGCCGCACAGTCAGAGACTGCACATGGGCTGAGATACTGTCAGGTTTCCCAGGCCTAGACAGATGTGAGGAAAAAGAACAGGAAATGGTAGTGAGACTCCAGCCTGTTTCAGAATGTAGCTCACTACTTTTGGCCAATCAATTTAGCACGGTGTTAGCCGCACAGCACAGAAGTACTGCACGATTGCACATCCGTGCAGAGGTAGTGAGCTGCATGCTGAAACAGGCTATAGTCTCACTACCATTTCCTGTTCTTTACATTCTCATATCTATCTAGGCCTGGGCAACCTGACAGTATCTTAGCCCACGTGCAGTCTGTGACTGTGCGGCACTTTGCCTGGATCCGGCTTGTGCTTTCATATCAGATCACACATATGGTACGGTGATATTTGTAAACGTATTGGGATGCAAATCTGATTGATCACCATGGCCCAAATTTTCGGGATCAAGTGTTGAACATGCTTCAAGAAGCCGCGAAACCAAAGGTGCTGGATATTGCTTCTCGCTGTGAATGTGGTGATTGCAATTTCGAGTCCCACTCGAGTGGTTAACATTTCAAACGTCACCACCATTGCAGATAGGCAGGCATGCGCTTGACCCCCGAATTCTTCACCATACTCAGCTTTAACATGGCATCGACAATAGTTGGAATGCAAACTGTGACTCAATGGGCCAGCTGCGAAAACATAATAAGGCAACCTTTTCTTAGTGTTTCCGTATGAAGTGCGTTTGCAGTGAGTGCTAATCACGAGCTTTGGGATGATATACAGAACATCCACCGCTTGCCGGTATAACATCAAAACAGGAAGTATCGAAGTGTCCAACGATGACATCCACAAACCCATTATAATTCAGGTTCCGTAAGGATTGCATTAGAGCGACAGCATCCTCCGAAGCACAAAGAGCAGGATAGCGTCAGCAGCTGTTGAAGATATTTGCAATTTCTCAAGATTAGTCAAACGAGCTCAGTGGAATCGATTGACCAATCATATCGAAGTGACAACTTGGACAGATGTGTTGAAGTCTGTGTTGTGGTTGAGTTTGTGGTCGTATCTTCGTCGTGTATATATAATAAAAACATTTGACCTCTTGTGTTGTGGGGTTCGTTGTTGAACGTAATTAGTGTTGTACACGTTGAGTTCTGGGATGAATCAGGATACAGTCGCCAAGTGGATGTGAAACGCAGGGGGTTGCCATGGTTACCATTGAGTTGGGTGTCCACGAGGGTGTGTGAACAACGTATTGGTGGTTAGAACACATGAAATACAATTTAGCATCGATTGAATTTACATTATCCCTCTAAAGTTTGTCATAGCCGGGGGTGGCAGTGGGGATAAGCTCCCACTGTTTATAAAATGATCCCATATGGCACGCGTCTCAAATAGCCGCTGACAACCAAGTCCAGCTTCTGACCTGCACGAGTGGCTTTCACAAGCCCGGCGGAACTGCTTCTACCAACAGGAGAAGGGGCGAAGGCGAGTGACTGGCGCCTGAAAACCAGTTTGCTTCGGGCAGATGTAGCTCGTTTGCCTGGGAGGGCATTTTATCTAAGGGAAGGAAAACCCATGTTTTTAAACCTCCGCTGCCTTGCGGGATACCCGATCGCAGGAACGGCTTCTGGAGAAAAATCTGAAACAGAGTCTGGCAGACGGTTAGTTGGTGCACACCACATCTTTCTGGTAACTCCCTGCTGCTTTGCAGGTTGCACTTGGTTGTGCAAAAGCTAGAGAAGCTGACTCGAACAAACGCCGAGTGGTGCTGGGGACGCCGCTTTGTACCCAAATTCCCAAGAATTTTCATTGAAGCCGACTCATCCTCCAAGAGGAGATAGATAGAAAAGAATCCCTCCTAATATGCTTGTTACATTAAATCATGATGTAGACGATGAGTGCAGCATTTGCTCCAGATACACGTTCTTCACTGAATTGAATAACAACCAGTCCTGAGGTTTTGATTAATTAGCTTCCATTGTTCCATTTCCGTATCATTTCTCTAATCCTAATTTAACCTCCTCTTTCCACTTTTGTACCTGGAAGGTCCCGATGCTCCTGGATTCATGCTCATTTCCACAGAAGCCACGGAAGATCTCCTTTCGTGGGACGCGTCACGCTGCAAGGCACCCGCATGTACAGAAGAAGAAGAAGAAGCAAAATCCCCGTTATTGTTTCCGTTACATGGTGTAGTGACAAAGTTTTGTGCATCACTGCTTGAGATTGACCCAGATCGTCGATCAGGTTGGATAATTCGACGGCGTTCAAGTCCAGACGAGGATCGTAGTTTCAAAGCTACGCGTCTAAACGCCGGAGTAAATTCGAAATTGATCGAGTGCTCACAATTCAGTCGACACCTGTCATCGTGTCGTGTGATCTCTGGGATTCGCTCGAAGGAAATCGGTCATCTTACTCCTATCATGTGTACCTCGTCGGATTGTTTGGTTTATCCACTTTCCGCCTGGCTTTGGTTCAACTTGACCCTCATCCCACCGATTTTGCATCAGATGAACCGCGCGCTGTTAAGCGTGGAGTTCTGTCAAACACTAAGGCTATTTTTGAAATTCGATTATCATCCTACCAAGTTCAACACCGTTCTCATACCTGATCGATTAGACGCTACGCCTGGCATGCTACGCGATAAGCACTTGGCCACCATGTGTGATGCAGAACTTGGACGTCTTGATTCTGGGTCCGAACTGGATCGCTTCGTCCCGAGCACGAATAAGCGGATCGCTCAAGTCCCCGATCCTTGTCAACTGTTGGAAGCCACCACCGCATTGGGCGCGTGTGAGGTGATCAATTTGGAATGCTTGGAATTTCTGGGCGATGCGTTCCTCGCCTTTCAAGCGACTCTGCACGTGTTCCAACATTTTCCGGTTTTGACGGACGAAGGGCGCCTTAGCAAAGCACGATCCAGGTTCGTGTCGAACAGAACGCTTTGCGCTCAAGTTGTGAGTCGTCGATGGTACAATTATTGCACTGTGCGACCATTCAGCTCGGTGGACCATTTGATCCCACCCTGCTACATTCTCCAGTCGGTAAGTTCACTGTTTGTTAATGACGCAGTATTGAGCTTGATTGATTCTCATAGAAATTTTATTTGGAAAAGCCTTCGAAACGATGTAATTTTGACGGTTGCAAATTATTATGCGTTTTGCTGTATCAGGTGTGCGACGATGTTATCCGTAAGCATTAAATAGTATTGACTTCGCTGTGGTTTTTGGCAACCTCACTTCAATAATGTGAAGGCACGCCACCCTGGCGCGAGGAAATAGTTCAAGGATCCGTTATCTTGGACTAGGCCACAGGGAAAGCCTGCGTCATGCGGATGTCGTCATACTTGTTCACAAAACTTGATTGAGCACGTGTTTTATTCATTCAACTTTGTCTGTGGTTTATCTTCCACAGATTCCATCGCTTGTTATGGATCATTTTCAATTGCGGTCTTGTTGTTTATTATTATTATATTATATTTGCACAATCTGGTACAGATATAGTGCCGTTCAACATAAACAATGAGATGTACAAAGCGAGAAGGGGGGTACAAAGCGTTGTCATCGTCATCGTTGAACGTACGCATGATACTACCCGGTTGCCTACACCGAAGTAGGGGATATTTCGTTTAGGGGGTCCCGAGCCTTTACCCACAAGGCAGTGGAGCGAGAGAGGTTCGCACCTATCGGTGGCCGGTGACCGACGAAGCGGTTCATACGCCCTTTTCTGGGAATTTCCAGTTCGGAGCCCGATAACCCCGTTGATAGGTTGGTGACTTCAGTTTTTGCCTGTGCACCATACAATGTCCTTGGATAGGACAAGGGGCAGTGACTTTTGGAGCGGCGAGTCACATCCGCCGCGTCGTGATGTCATCATTGGATTTTTGTGGCTTTTTATAGGGAGAACGCTTGCCAGGCGAAAACCCACCACACCCTCAGACACCACCGCCGAACCTTTCGCTGAGCTCGGAGAACCGAGCCCACCCAGCTGGCACCACGTGGAGGTATTTCGGCAAGCCAGCATAACAGTGAAAGCCCCATGGAGGCTGTCATGCTGATGTCTCTCTACTCGTTCACAATTCTTGATTACATTCGTGTTTGGTTCGGCATCTCATCCTGGTGTGTCTATATCTAATCCTCTACAGGTTCTATTTCTGTTTCCCCCCTCATATCTGTCTAGGCCTGTGCAACCTGACAGTATCTTAGCCCACGTGCACTCTCTGACTGTGCGGCACTTTGCCTGGATCAGGCTTGTGCTTTCATTCCATTCCACAGGTTCGCTATATTTTAGGTCTTACCCTTTCCCATTTTTATACGATATGTTGTGTCATGGTTGTATGGAATTTAGGATGTGCAATCGTGGAGTACTTCTGTGCTGTACGGCTAACGCAATGCTACATTGATTAGTCAGAGGTAGTGAGCTGCATCCTGAAACACGCTGGAGTCTCACTACCATTTCTATTTTCTTTCTCATGTTTGTCAAGGCTTGGGCCACTTGACATTATCTTAACTCAGGTGCAGTCTCTGACAGTGCGGCACTTTGCCTGGATCGGACTTGTGCTTTCATGTATATATACATAATTTAATTGGCAGGTATATTTTACAAATCTGATGCACACATTTGTGTTGCAGCTCTAGGTTTGCCGTTTGGCCATTGTTTGTAACTCGAACGCCTTACATTACATGGGGAATCACGTATTCGTGAACAACAAGCAGGGTTTCGTCCCATTACAGATTTGTCGATCACATATTTATGCTTCGACAAGCCCTAGATCATTGTTCTTTTTGCATTCTCATATCTGTCTAGGCTTGGGCAACCTGACAGTATCTTAGCCCACGTGCAGTCTCTGACTGTGCGACACTTTGCCTGGATCAGGCTTGTGCTTTCATACATACATACAGATCATTGCCAAACCTATAAGCAGCCTACCGTTAAAATCTTAATTTTAAGGGTACCTTTGAATCAGCTGTTAGGAACGCATTATTGAATACTTTATTACCAAAAGGTGCCCATATACATATACGTACTTCGAGTACCTTATTACTATAGTTTGCACGGATGTGCAATCGTGCAGTACTAAGTGCTGTGCGGCTAACACCGTGCTAAATTGATTGGCCAGCGGTAATGAGTTGCATGCTGAAACTGGCTAGAGTCTCACTACCATTTCCTGTTCTTTTTGCTCAATCGTATCTGTCTAGGCCTGGTCAACCTGGCCTGCTGCTATTAACTACTGAACCCCCCAGCGGATGTACTTTATATCATTGTGGCCATTGTGGTGGAGGTCTTTCCCGCATATCGGGCTTTTTTATCCTGGAAAACCCAAACCACCTAGTTTTTTGACGGTATGTTGAGTTGGCTTTGAATTCATTGTTGCTGGTGCTGCTAATGTCTTGATATTGGGGATCTTCCCACTTCAGTCTTCCGCCGATTCGAACTCCCGTAGCCACGTGACGTTCACTGAAAAATCATTGGCTGATATCCTCGAGGCTGTGACTGGATCGTTTCTGCGCTACGTTGGCTTCGCATCCGCTTGCAATCTGCTCCATTCGGTACTCGATCTGGATGATCCACTCCGGCAACCAGGCTGGTGTTCCCTACATCAAAGTACGATCGATCTGTCCGGTTCATTGGAGCAATCACTGTTGTCCTCGGCCGTATCAACTCTTCCAGATGAACCGTTAACCGCACAGAGCCATCTGTGTTCCGAACTGCTGCACTATCAGTTCCAGGATCCGTCGCTTTTACGCAAAGCACTTACACATTCATCCGCCCCGTTGACAAGTTCGTCGGACACGTATGAACGGTATGCATTTTTTCTCATGGTCTGGACACCCCATCACCGATTATGTCGCAACCACGTGTACATATTCCACTCTGCTGCATGACTTCATTTTAGCATGGAAGTAGTCAGTTTCACACGTTACATTGCATCGATAACTGTAGCTCCATTAGTCCGATGAATAACCCGGGATTCACTCACGTTGGCAGAGGCATTTGATTCGAATAATCACATTTTCCAGTCGATAGTATTTTGAACTTTTCGCGATAATGGAGTTGTCCGATTTGCTTTGCCACCGTATGACCTTAAACTTAATGGTGCCCATACAACCTATCCAACGAAACTTTGTTTACAGAAAAATTAATCAGGTTCCTTTTAAGCTTGTCGGCGAAGGCGCATTGTCTCTCGGAGTAGTGGATTACTGTAACAACGGAATTTTCGACAACCGTCTTATTTTCTTCACCATCAATCGACCCATGCGGTTCCAAAGTTTGTCATAGCCGGGTTGGCAGTGGGGATAAGCTCCCACTGTTTATAAAATGCTCCCATATGGCACGCGTCTCAAATAGCCAATTCCAGCTTCTGGCCTGCTCGAGTGGCTCCCCGAGCCCACCGCAACTGCTTCTATCAACAGAATAGCGAGGGCGAATGACTGGCGCCTGAAAACCAGTTTGCTTCGGGCAGATGGAGCTCGTTAGCTTGGGAGGGCATTTCATCGAAGGAAAGGAAAACCCTGATTTTCAACCTCCGCTGCCTTGCGGGATACCCGATCGCGGGAAAGGCTTCGGGAGAAAACCCTGGGGAAAAATCTGGAGCAGAGTCTGGTAGACACACCACCTCTTAGACAACTCCCTGCTGCCTTGCAGGTCGCACTTGGTTGTGCAAAGGCTAGAGAAGCTGACTCGTACGAACGCCGAGTGGTGCTGGGGACGCCGCTTTGTACCCAAATTCCCAAGAATCTTCATTGAAGCCGACTCATCCTCCAGGAGGAGATAGTCGCACACATCAAGTGTCTTGGCTTACTTCGGAGTGACTGGTTGCTGAGAGACTGTTCCAGCCTGGTACGACCTGACACCACTAGGCCCGTTCAAATGTCAATTTCTGATCAGAAGTCTCCTCTGACCAGACTTCTTGGAAGGGGGCTGTGTAACAACGTTGTTTTAGTGTATCTTATAACAATTGACCTTGATACACACTTTCCGTTGATTCGTGTTTCTTGATTGCTCCGCTGTACCTTCGTGCACGTTTTGGCTACCGCGATAAATCTTCCATCTTGTGTGCTTTTTCTCCTACATTCTTGGAGACATTTTTGTAGTGGTCAGTCTAATACATTTGGCGAGCCCGAAATACACGCATCATTCGTGTATCTTTTCCGGTACCTGTTATGATGGATGAGTCATCGATATTGCAGCAGAGACTGTCATTGCGTTCTATCAATCTATGCGTTGTCCTTAACGCAACAGTCAGGAAAACAGAACAAGACCGGAATGGAACGTTGATCGGGAGTCCAAGGTCCAAGCGCCCAGTGTGTGCGTTTCGACCGTGGACATGGTTTGTATTTATGTGGTAACAACAGAGTGAACGTGTGAGGGTACACCATAATCGAGGGAAGGTGCATAGTGAGAACGACGGATGTTGATGACATGGGCGAGTCAGACAATTTGAATTTTAACTTAGTGCAGGTGGGGTTTGTTGCCGAGGTACAACAAGGCTTACCCAGCAAAATATTCTCTCCGTTGCGACTTTGGTCGTTCAGGTAATCTGGCTTGTTTGATTCCTTACGATGGTGCCCTCCTAACAGTACCTCATTTTCCCGATTTACATCGGCGGTTTTTTCATGTAATTTTCTTTACCTCGTTTAATCGTACATTTTGGCATCATTTGCTCCTATTCATCATGAGTGATTCTAAACGCGTAATTTTGGCCTCGACGGTCATCACAATACCCAGTTTTATTCCACAGGACCCTGAGTATTGGTTTCATTTTTTACAAACTGAATTTAGTTCTAAAAATACAATTGATGACTCCGCCCTGTTTTCACATTTAACGCAGAAATTCCCCGCGGATGTGTTGTTACAGGTACACGACGCAGTCCTTACTGCACCCATAGGTGACCGCTACCGTATCGTCAAACAAGCCGTCTGAACGATCTAGGCTACAGCAGCTGTTCCTCGACTTAGAAATTGCAAACAAAAAGCCATCTTCCATACTAATGTAGATGCGCCGCCAGCTAGGGTCATCGCACATGGACGAGTCGTTAGTAAAGGAACTATGGCTTAAGCGTTTACCTGAGTGTGTGCAAGCCATCTTGGTTGCTCCAGAAAGCACTCCGGTATCTGAGCTAGCAGAAATGGCGGGCAGCATCGCTGAATGTATCTATTCCTATCCAGATGCCCGTATTTCCACGGTAACCGGAGGACGATCACGCACACATGATAATATAACGGAAGTCACCAATACGGATCTGCTGGCTGAGGTTGCGGCTTTACGCAATGAGGTTCGAAACCTCACACTCAACAATAAGTCACGACCACGCACCCCATCCCGCCGACACTCGAGTAGTCACACTCGGTCACCCGTTTGCTGGATACATCGGAAATACGGCGATGATGCGCAGCGTTGCATCAAACCTTGCGCCCATCGCACATGGCCAGCGGGAAACTCCCGGGCCGACAGCTAACGACGACTACTGTCGTCGGCCCGAAGAAATTACGTCGTCTTTTCAACATCGAGGATAAATCCACAGGTCTACGTGACGGACCAGTATGGACGTTCGCACAAGCACTAAAGCGTGCGGTAATTGTCAACCCTCGAAAAACGCTTATCCTGTTCGACAATAGCTCCTAATGGGCTTTTGTTGTGTCGGTGGATTTTCGTGCGTTGACAATCACCACACGCTTTAACGCATGTGCGAACGTCCCTACTGGCTTTCGGTTCGTCACGTAGACCCGTGGATTTATCCTTGATGTGGACAAGACGACGTAATTTCTTCGGGCCGACGACAGTAGTCATCGTTAGCTGTCGGCCTTCTGGCGATGGGCGCAAGGTTTGATGCAACGCTGCGCATCATCGCCGTATTTCCGATGTATCCAGCAAACGGGTGACCGAGTGTGACTACTCGAGTGTCGGCGGGATGGGGTGCGAGATCGTGACTTATTGTTGAGTGCGAGGTTTCGAACCTCATTGCGTAAAGCCGCAACCTCAGCCAGCAGATCCGCATTGCTGACTTCCGTTACATTAGCATGTGTGTGTGATCTTCCTGCGATTGCCGTGGAAATATGGGTATCTGGGTAGGGACGGATACATTCAGCGATGTTGTCCGCCATTTCCGAAAGCTCAGATACCGGAGTGCTTTTCGCAGCAACGAAGATGGCTTGCACGCACTGAGGTAAACGCTGGAGCCATAGTTCCTCTAGTAAGGACTCGTCCATGTGCGATGACCCTAGCAGGCGGCGCGTCTCCATTAGTATGGTAGATGGCTTTTTGTTGGCAATTTCCAAGTTGCCGAACAGCTGCTGTAGCCTAAATCGTTCAGACGGCCTGTTTGACGATACGGTAGCGGTCACCTATAGGTGCAGTAAGGACTTCGTCGCGTACCTGTAACAACACATCCGCGGGGAGTTTCTGCGTTAAATGTGAAAACATGGCGGAGTCATCAATTGTATTTTTAGAACTAAATTCAGTTTGTAAAAAATGAAACCAATACTCAGGGTCCTGTGGAATAAAACTGGGTATTGTGATGACCGTCGATACCAAAATAACGCGTTTTGATTCTTTCATGGTGATAGAATTAATTTCGTCGTTGTGTTGATTCTGTTATACCATCATCGCTGCTGCTTCGTGTGATTATTAATATGGCTTCCTCGTGTACATTCAGGCTGGAATTTCTTGGTGATGCAGTACTCAATTATGTGGTATCGATCCATCTAATGGACGTTCATCCGAATTATGACCCTGGTAAGTTTATTTGCTTCATCCGCGTGTATTACACTTTTGGAATCCCTCCCCCAACGTCTGGCTTGTCTGTTTCTATTGGCATCATATGTCGTACGTTCTGATGTCATGGCACTTTAGTTGGCAACATGGATGGATGCATGTAAGCACTGTAGGCTTCCTAATCACCGGTGATCGCGAATCTTGGCATCCAACAGTAAGGGTCCACTTTAACAAAACCTCCATAGCAATATATTGATTCTGAGTCATGTTTTGTTACATCAGTTGCTTTTTACTTTAACTTTTGTGCGACTATCTCCTCCTGGAGGATGAGTCGGCTTCAAAGAAGATTTTTGGGAATTTGGGTACAAAGCGGTTTCCCCATCACCACTCGGCGTTTGTTCGAGTCAGCTTCTCTAGCCTTTGCACAGCCAAGTGCGACCTGCAAGACAGCAGGTAGTTGCCAGTAAGAGGTAGTGTGTCTAACAGACTCTGTTCCAGGTTTTTTCTCCCGAAGCCTTTCCCGCGATCGGGTATCCCGCAAGACAGCAGAGGTTGAAATTCAGGGTTTTCCTTCCCTTAGATGAAAAGCCCTCCCAGGCTAACGAGCTTCATCTGCCCGAAGCAAACTGGTTTTCAGACGTCAGTCACTCGCCTCTTCTCCTGTTGGTAGAAGCAGTTCCGCCGGGCTCGGGGAGCCACTCGTGCAGGCCAGAAGCTGGACTTGGTTGTCAGAGGCTATTTTAGACGCGTGCCATATGGGTGCTTATCCCCACTGCCACCCCCCGGCTATGACAACCTTTGCTTTTTGGTTCCCATCTTATGGTTTGTGTGGCAGTTAATCACTCGGTACTTGCTGCCGACGTAGCACTGTCCATGAGGATGATGATGATGATAGTGGTTATTTGAACGGGTGTAAGTGAACCGATGTACTAGCTCAGCCTTACAGTATTGATCAACTGGTGTTTGCTGAGTTGGTATTATTCACGACGTTTCAGGCTAGATGACATCATCAGCTGAACTTCTTTCGAAATGGCTTGCGGGCGTGATTTGTGGGATTTTATACGGATTTCTTTTGTTGGGTTTCTCCCTTTTCGTAAACGATTTCCTATTGGTCCATATGCGGCAGACTATTGATGATGTTGGTTGATTGCTAACCCCCCTCGATTGCAACATTGAGCAATTATCTCGGAGTTGCTCGAGTCGAACTTGTTTCCACATTGATTCACCTGCATCGAGATTAACGGCTGTTTATCGTGTCTTCGAGCAGTCAGTTGATGTACGTGTTGTCTTGTGGCCAGCGTCCGACCAGTCTAACCAAGTGAACACTGTTTAAAAACCTACTAATCACACTCGCAAGTCACTACTACTTACTTTACTTTTGTGCGACTATTTCCTTCTGGAGGATGAGTCGGCTTCGTTGATGTCACGGATTGCAGCCGCTCATGCTCGATGGCCAGAGGCGAGATCCGCGCAGGGACAGCATAAGGCGCATCGCCTACCGTCCAGGTGTCATGAAGAGTCTTGGGAATTTGGGTACAAAGTGGCGTCCCCAGCGCCACTCGGGGTTTGTTCGAGTCAGCGATCTGCAAGGCAGCAGGCATGTTACCAGAAAGAGGTAGTATGCACCCAGGCCAGGAGCTGGACTTGGTTGTCAGAGACTATTTGAGACGCACGCCATGTAAGTCACTACGAAAGAAGTGTAGCTGATGACGAAACATTGTGAACGCTTGCTCTGTGAGCAAAATTTGAACATCATTCAAGCAATCAGCTACAAGTATTCTGTTCCAAATCTCAGCCTGACGGTGTTGTGCGGAAGTCACACACACACTCTTTTTACTACGATTAATCTCGCGCCTCACCTTTGGAAAATTCGATTAACTTTTGTTTCAGCTGTACCTTGAGTATCAAGAAAGTAACGCAGAAAGATCGGTGTCCTATCCATTACACGGCCATTCTACCGAATCCGGAGATAAACATAGAGCCTATCGCCGCTCATTTTGTGGTGGTGGTGAAAATAAACGGTTTTATCGGTTTCGCTTTGCACATATTTGTTTGTTTGTTTGTTTGTTGCGAATTCGGAGATCTTGTTTATTATCAACATAACTGTCTGTGTCTGTGAAATATCACGCCTGATTCTGGTAAAGTGCCGAATAATCATAAACTGTACATGAGCTGAGATATTGTCTTGTTGCCGAGGCCTAGACAGATATGATAAAGTGAAAGTGAAATGGTAGTGTGACTTGTTATATTTTACCCGAGTAGAACCCAAGTATTAATTACCCAAAATGTTTAACACTGAAAACCTTTATGCTATTATTCACGATTGACTAACTAAACCCAACACTACGCGTAGCAAGAACAAAAGCAGGCCGTTTAGACAAAGAGCGTTACCGTCTCTGACCATAAAGTCATTAGGCTGCCGCTCGTGTGTATTTATACACTGAATCATTATGGCCGACAAAATGGACCAATCAGAATCGAGAATCATAAATTATAATGAGGTATAAGTTATAATGAGTTTTTGAGGAAAATAATAATAGTTCCTCAACATGACTCCAGCAATTCAATTTCGCAGGGTGTTAGCTGTACAGCACACGAATGCTGCACGATTGCACACGCGTACAGGTACCCGACTAATAGCGCTTTCCGATCCAACTGCGTAGATTCCTGAGTCCAATTTGCGCTTGTAGGCGAATATATTTGACGTCAATTCTCTCTCGCTGCTCGTTTGAGACATTATTATTATTATTATTATATTTGCACAATCTGATACAGATATAGTGCCGTTCAACATAAACAATGAGATGTACAAAGCGAGAAGGGGGGTACAAAGCGTTGTCATCGGCATCGTTGAACGTACGCATGATACTACCCGGTTGCCTACACCGAAGTAGGGGAGATTTCGTTTAGGGGGTCCCACCCCGAGCCTTTACCCACAAGGCAGTGGAGCGAGAGCGGTTCGCACCTATCGGTGGCCGGTGACCGACGAAGCGGTTCATACGCCCTTTTCTGGGAATTTCCAGTTCGGAGCCCGATAACCCCGTTGATAGGTTGGTGACTTCAGTTTTTGCCTGTGCACCATACAATGTCCTTGGATAGGACAAGGGGCAGTGACTTTTGGAGCGGCGAGTCACATCCGCCGCGTCGTGATGTCATCATTGGATTTTTGTGGCTTTTTATAGGGAGAACGCTTGCCAGGCGAAAACCCACCACACCCTCAGACACCACCGCCGAACCTTTCGCTGAGCTCGGAGAACCGAGCCCACCCAGCTGGCACCGCGTGGAGGTATTTCGGCAAGCCAGCATTCAGTCCATATCGCACCCTGATGTAATAGTGTCTGATGTGGATGGTGGGCATTTGTTCCATGGATACCGTCCGGTGTTTATACACAGTGCACTGGTTGTTCGTGATATTAGGAAATCGCATCGTTAGCCATTATTATAAGCCCTCTAACTCAACGTACGTGAAGTAAACAAATTTCGTCGTGACGTCATATGGCATAGACAGTTAAAAACACTTACTAGTAACCATTCCAAAGTCGGCGCAGCGTGTCTTCCTGGCTGGTGTCCCCGCGATCAGATATCGCTATGGATAGTTACGCTATGTCCCGAAACCCTGTTCAATGGCGGTCTTGTACTAAGCATCTTCTTGGAGTTTTTGTTTAACCTTGTATGTTGTCAAACGGAGTGACGAGAAAAGCTTGTTATGATGCATGACAGTGAAAGCCGCAAGGAAGCTGCCATGCTGATATCGCTCTACTCGTTCTCGAATGCATGTTCCATTCGAGGTGTAGGCACCTCTTCCCAGTTTGTTTGTGCTTACTCTTCTATAGAAGCCGTAGCAATTTAAGTCCCACCCTTCCCCATCCTTTAGGATTTTACTTTTTTATGTTTGTATGACGGTTAAGCATTCGATACGTGCTACTGGTGCAATGCGGTCTGTGAGGAGGATGAATTGTGTTGTCCGTGTCTCATCGAGATGTGCCACAGTCTCCGTCAAGAGTTAGCGGTTGTGTATTCCGTGCAGTAATGTTCTCAGAGATTGAACACAATCCTTCATCGTTCCATTCAGGTCAACTTTCTGCGGACAGATCGCGTTTGGTGAACAACTACACGCTCGCCTACGCTGTCGTGCATCAAAACATCCATCCGTACATTCTGCACAAGGTCCCGTTGTTGTTCGACACGATCAAGTCGATCACGAAAATTTATGATCAGCAATTCGACACCTTGGAGCAAATCATTGTGAGTGTTGCTCGCTTGCTCCTACCCAGTTGTGGTGTGCAATGAGATTTTGCGTTTGGTTTGCATTCCTTGGGCATTGATAAGACAACTTATGTAACGTCAATAAGATAAATAGATTGATGGTTGAATAGATAGATAGATAGATAGATAGATAGATAGATAGATAGATAGATAGATAGATAGATAGATAGATAGATAGATAGATAGATAGATAGATAGATAGATAGTAGATAGATAGATAGATAGAGATAGATAGATAGTATAGATAGATAGATAGATAGATAGATAGATAGATAGATAGATAGATAGATAGATAGATAGATAGATAGATAGATAGATAGATAGATAGATAGATAGATAGATAGATAGATAGATAGATAGATAGATAGATAGATAGATTGATTGACAGATGGATAGATTGATAGATATATGGTGTAAAGAGATAGATAGATATGCAGATAGATAGATAGATAGATAGATAGATAGATAGATAGATAGATAGATAGATAGATAGATAGATAGATTGGTAGATAGATAGATAGATAGATAGATTGGTAGATAGATAGATAGATAGATATGCAGATAGATAGATAGATAGACAGACAGATAGATAGATTGGTAGATAGATAGATAGATAGATTGGTAGATGGATAGATAGATAGATAGATTGGTAGATAGATAGATATGC
>JACCGJ010006094.1:0-11972 GCA_013407085.1 Atriophallophorus winterbourni
CATTGACCGATTTACTCCGCAACAACAAACGCTCGTTAAATATGACGGACTCAGCTGAAACTGTTTTTGAACGCATTAAAATGCGTTTAGCGAGGCAACGTTGCTGAACCACTTACCCTTCAATCCTAATATCAAACTATTTTTATCCACGAATGCGTCTAACGAAGCGATTAGTGCAACCTTGCAATATAGCCACAATGGAGAACTTTACCCATTATCGTTATTCTGAAAGAGACTAGAACCAGCTCAGGTTCGCTACAGTACGTTTGGCAGAGAATTGCTTGCAATCTATTATGCCATACGTCATTTTCGCCATTTTCTTGAAGGGCGAGAATTCACGGTTTTAATTGATCATAAACCGTTCTGTTACGCCCTGCTTTTAAACACCGAACGCTATTCAGCTCGAGAAATTCGACCACTGGACTTTATTGCACAGTTTACCACAGACATCGGACACGTCTCAGGCCAAGATAACGTCTTCGACGCCCCATCCCGTGGTAACCTTAATTCTATTACCAGCGACGTCCAATCACTAAAAATAGCAGAAGCTTAGCTTTACGACCAGGAGCTACCATAAATCCGGAAATTTTTTTATCGTTGATGGTAACCGAGATCCCAATTCCTGACTCCTCCAAGTCTCTTACAGGCTATCTATCAACAGGCACCCCTCGACCTTTTTTTACCTTTGTCGATAAATATTCCACGAACTGCACGATCTCTCACATCCTAGTATTCGCGCTACTAGAAAGTTGATCTCTACCGTTTCGTGTGGCCCAAATCGAATCACGACATTTCAATTTGGTCGCGTGAATGCATTCATTGTCAACGTGCGAAAGTTCACCGTCACACAATCTCACCACATGGTACTTTTACAGCACCAGAAGAAAGATTCAGCCATATTCATCTCGATTTAGTGGACCACTGCCATCCTTACGTAATCATTCTTACATCTTAACATGTGTTGACAGATTTACGCGATTGCCTGTCGCAAGGACCTTGAAAGACATTGAAGCAAAGACGGTTGCCGAAGAATTATTCGAATCTTGGATATCACAATTCGGCGTTCCTTCGGTCATTGCAACTTGCAGTGGTTCTCAATTCTAATTAGCACTCTTTCGAGAGTTAAACCAACTGCTGATCACCAAAAACATTCGCACCACAGCCTACCATTCTTGTGCTAATGGTCTAGTTGAGCGCTTTCACCGACAACTAAAAGCTGCCCTCATTGCTGACGAGAATACACAGAAATGGTCAGTCTCCTTACCACTTGTCATGTTAGGATTACGAACGGCAATGAAAAAGAACTAGTTTATAGCACAACACAGCGATTACCGGGAGAAATGGTCAGTGGCTCTCGTGATCACGACTTCACACCAAATAGTCAGTACATCGAAGATCTTAAGCGCCATATGCGGACATTGCGTTATCAACAGCCAAGAAAATCGAGATGTACCTAGTGGGATTGCGGCGACCGTTCAAATAACAATCAATATATTCAATCGATAGTAATCAATAATGCTGTTATTCAAAAATTGTCGTTGTTATTCTTACATTAATTACAATACACTTCTGTTGTGCGCGTTAACCGCATTCTTGGTCGATCTGGGTTTTTGGGCAATTTCCTCTCGGGAACGTAATTATTCGAGTAGAAATATGGAAGTCATTACAAGAACAACAAGGAATTACTGAAGGAGGATTGCGGATTATATGTACGTAGATCGAAAGAAATGTTCGTGAGTTAGATCACTTATTTTTGTACTGCGTGTTTTTATACTAACTTGTCTGGTCCACTGCAGACATTCTTGTGTGGATTATCTCGCTATCGTTTGACTTCACTGGATCTTATTTTGAACAATTTCTCCTTTGTTCTTTTAGTGAGTTCATTCCACTTTTTGTTCTGTTTGGTGTTGTGCAGACTTAATTTTTGGTCCACTACATAATTGGTGAGCCCGACCAACCACAATTATTTATTTTGTGATAACTTCGTATTTTCCATTTTTGGCTTATTTTCGCATTACTCCATTAATATACCACTATGAGCGATATCTCTATAAGCAATGTTCCTAAAAACCAACAATCACAGGATATTACCTGCACATTACCGGCTCTAGATATTTCTACTCTCCATCGTTGGTTCTGCCAAACTGAAGCTATTTTTCGTGCATATGACATCACCGATGAATCTATGTATTCTCATGTGGTGCTGCTGCTCCCTCTCGACGAAACTGAAGAGGTCAGTGATCTTATTTATGCTATGCCACAGGACAAGCTATACGAAACGCTCAAATAAGCATTAATAGATCAAATTGGTATTTCCGAGCAAAAGAATCTCGACACCCTTTTTCCAAAATGGCTCTTGGTGATAAAAAACTATCTCAGCCTCTTCGCCAGATGAATGAGCTACAAAAGGATTGACGAGAGCATTTTCAAACTGTTGTGGTTTAAATACCTCAGAACTGACATTTACCAACTGCTTGCTGGTTTGATTACTTACGAATCATTAGACTAACTAGCACCAGCGGCTCATAAGATGCTCGCAGCAAAGAAAACCGACCAAATTATGGTATATTCTGCATCAAGTAATTCACAATGTCCATTTTTGGAATTAAAAAAAACAAGTAGCTGAACTAACTAATTACAGGCTACAGTGTGGACGTACAAATTTGTGCTCTTATACTTTTGGATCTTATTGCTCACTCTTTTAACGGATCTGGACAGTTCTTATACCATTGAACTTGTCTCAACTTCCTCATTCGGAATATACTATTTTCAAGTCGCAGAAACATGAATCCTTGAAAATCAAAATTTTCAAGTTTCTACCCAATATTACATACGCGTGCAACATTGCTCCCGATCCAGAATAACGCAACAACTCGGATACCATCAGAAAGATCTCGCTATTTGGTATTTACTGACAGTTATTCCAACACTGTTGGATCAAATCTCAAAGAACAGTCTTTACGTGAAAGTGTACGCCATTTTACTGTCCGTTGGATTGCACTGCATCGCATCCACTCGTTCTTGCACTCCACCAAGAGACACCGATCGATAATCGACCGCTTCGGCCAGTGTATCGACCCGTTCTTGCGAAATTGTAACGATCATTGACAACGTGACCTTAAACGGACCTGACGTGACCTTAAACGGACCTGACGTGACCTTAAACGGACCTGACGACGAGGCTTGTAAAAAGTGCAAACTTTGTCAAAATCTGGTAAGTCCCTGATCGTGTGTAGTTAAATGTTACTTGTGTTCAATTGCTATTCATGCGAACTGTGAAAAGTATTTATCACCTGAATCTGTGACTATAATTAATAATGTAAAATTACCTGACATCTGCTATATATGTAATCCATGCAGACTGAAAGTAACTAGTGATTTATCAAGGTCCGAAAACTCTGATTCAATTATGGAAAGACGCATGTTCGCTGTAGAGGCGAACCTTAAACAGCTTGAAAACACAAGAATCTTCCCAACATTTGCGTGTCAGAAAGCCCTGGAAACCTGTTATGAAAGCAGTTCCCACACCACTTAACCGCAAGTCTTACAGGGAAGCGCTAACTACTACGGGACGCTGTTTTATCCAGAAATCGACCAAAGTCCCTTCCAACAACTCAGTACGACGATGCGTATGCGAATCTGACGGTAGTCACGCGAATTAAAAAGTGTGAAGTATCGAAGGATTGCGTAAGCTAAGAGCGTTTAGGAGTTGGTAGTAATGTAACACCGGTCGCCTTACCAATACGTCGTTTACCCTTTGCAGTGAAGGACAGATTTGAGTTAGAATTGAAAAGACTACAGCTCGTTGGGGTCATCAGGAGAGTAGAAGAACCTACTGAATGGGTCAGCCAGGTTACCGTCGTAACAAAGAAGTCAGGTGAAATGAGAATATGTATCGACCCGAAAGCTTTGAACATGGCCCTCAAGCGAGAGTATTTCAGACTTCCGTTGTTAGAAGATACTTTGCCGAGATTGTCTGGTGCTCGATATTTCACGAAAGTGGATCTGTCTTCAGCATTTTGGCACGTGTGTTTGGACGATAAATCCAGTTTTTTGACGACATTCGGAACCCCCTTTGGAAGGTTTCGTTGGCTTCGTTTACCATTCGGACTGAAAGTTTCTAGCGAGATATTTCAAAAACGGCTGCTACAGGCCATAGAAAACCTTACAGGTGTAATTTGCATAGCAGATGATGTTTTAGTCTACGGTCGAACAAAGGCAGAACACGATCAGAACCTAGACAAACTTCTTCAACGATGCCTCGAACTGGGCATTAAACTCAAGAAAGCGAAAATTGAATATTGCACAAATGAGGTAACATTTCATGGTCATGTCCTATCAAGTGACGGTATCAAGCCAGATCCTGCAAAAGTGGAGGCCATTAAACACATGCCTCCTCCTACAGATGTCAAGAGTATAGCTCGTTTTAACGGTATGGTGAACTATCTTAGCCGTTTTTTGCCTTGCTTATCACAGATAATGGAACCGATCAGGCGGCTGACACATAAAGATACAATTTGGGTCTGGGGGACACAACAAATACAGGCCTGGGAAGAAATTAAAAGACTCATATCCAATGCACCTGTTTTACGATATTACGACCCCCGATTGGAATTAGTGATACAGTGTGACAGTAGCCAAAACGGTATCGGCGCCGTACTTATGCAAAACGACCAACCTATAGATTTTCGAAGTCGAACGATGAGCGATGCAGAAACTCGCTATGCACAGATTGAGAAAGAACTGCTGGCAGTCGTATTCGCGATAGAAAAATTCAATGATTACACATTTGGCCGAAAGACTATAGTACAAACAGATCATAAGCCTTTGACCACAATAGTGAAAAAACCACTCGACAAAGCACCGCGTCGGCTACAGTCAATGCTAGTCCGACTGCAGAAATACGATTTCGAAATCATTTACAAGCCGGGTAAAACCATGGTCCTTGCGGACACTCTATCGAGAGCTCCATTGAAATCCGTAGCCGCTGCTAACCTGGATCTTGTAGAAGTACACTTTACGCTCGCAGAAAGCGATATCAGGTTGCCACGAATCCGACAAACTATGGCTGAGGATGACGAAATGAAGAAGCTCGAGGAACAGATAATCAGTGGCTGGCCAGATAGTATCGCGATGTTTGACGAACTCATTCGACCTTATTACAAAATCCGAGATGAATTATCAACTGAGGATGGGTTGATCTTCCGGGGCGAGCGACTGGTTATCCCACGTTCAGCCCGAAAGGTGATGTTACAGGAGTTACATCGATCTCATTTGGGGATCAACGGTTGCACTAGAAGAGCCAAGGATACGGTATATTGGCCAGGCGTCAGTTGCCAAGTGAAGGATTTCGTCTCCAAGTGCCCAATATGTAACAAGTTCGGGAACCGCCAAATAAAAGAACCAATGGTTTGTCGCAAAATACCAGAGCGCCCTTGGCAACATATTGCAGCTGACCTGTTTTCACATGCGACAAAAGATTATTTACTTTTGGTGGATTATTTCAGCGATTTTTTCGAAATAGAGAAACTGAGTACCACATCAGCTGAAGAAATCGTGGCGAAAATGAAAGGTCAATTTGCGAGGTATGGTATCCCAGAAAGTGTCAGATCCGATGGAGGTCCACAGTTTTCTGCAAAGCAGTTTGCTGACTTCGCAGAAAAATGGCGTTTTAAACATGAAATGTCCAGCCCTTACCATAGCCAATCCAATGGTAAAGCAGAATCGGCAGTGAAAGAAGCGAAAAAAAATAATGAAAAAATGCATGGAGGCTAAAGAAGATCCGTATCTAGCGCTTCTGGAACATAGAAATACTCCATCCACCGATATAGAATTAAGCCCAGCTCAAAGACTCATGGGTAGACGCACAAGAACGAGGATACCTATTGTTACCAACCGTCTGTCCAGACATGACGTTTCATGGGACGTCATCAATCAGCAATTAAAACGGCGCATGGAGCGCGAAAAACAGGTATATGATGAGGGTGCACGTGAGCTACCCGAATTGTCTGATGGAGATACGGTTTGGATACAACCCTTCGGCATGGGAGCTGAGAAATGGGATCTTGGAACTGTCCGTGGTCGTACGGGTGAAAGATCTTACGAGGTGAATACGCAACACGGAACTGTGAAAAGAAATAGAGTACATTTAAGAAAGCAAGAACCCATTGATTCAGACGAGATGTGTGAAAGAGATCCAGAGCCTCCAAACGAAATAAATTTGCGCAACCGCACAGTACGTAAGTTCATTTGAAAAACGGAAGGATGTGGAGTGGCTGTCAGCATGAATACTCATTGTCCAATCAGAATGCAGTAGCTGTTAGTGTGTCTATCTCTGTATTGTAATTCCCATGATGATTCATATGTTTGTTGACGTGTAGTGAATACACATCTGTCGCTCTGATCTTGACTTTTCTACAGAAGCTGAATATCAAAGAAGAACCCAAAGAACAGACACAGCAACAATCAATCGACTCAATCGCAGCATCCATCACAGAGTTCCATTTTGATGCAGTATCGGGAACAACATTCAATGCTTGGTTCCAGAAATACGAAGACATTTTCCGAGTTGAACTAGCGGGTCAAGGTGATGCATGGCTTGTTCGCCTATTGTTGAGAAAACTTGGTCCTGTTGAGCACGAACGTTACACTAACTATATTCTTCCAAAATGTGCTCGAGAGTTCACCTTTGACGAAACCATTGAAACACTCACGACAATCTTTGGCGAACAATCATCTTTATTCAGCATTCGTTACAATTGTCTCAAACTGATGAAAAAGGAAACAGACGACTAAACCACGCATGCTGCTATCATCAATCGAGGGTGTGAAAGATTCAAGCTTGGTTCGATGTCACCAAATCAGTTCAAATGCTTGATGTTCGTTTGCGGTCTTCAATCACCAGCAGACGCAGACGTTCGAACAAGAATTCTGAGCAAAATGGAGCCCGAGAACGGAATGACCCTTCAAGACATAGCAGCCGAATTTCACAGAATGGTGAACCTTAAGCATGATACCAAGTTGATTGAGAACGCCGGACAGAAAATGGAGCCTCACGTGTACAGGAACTCAGCAGCACACAGTAATTCTCACAGTCCTCTTAAAAGGTCATTGAAACCCAAAAGTGTCTGTTGGAATTGTGGTGGCTGGCACTATTCGAAAGATTGTCAGTTCAGAACTTACAAGTGCCACAGGTGCAAGCGCATTGGCCACAAAGAGTCGCATTGCAGAACAAACCATCGAACCGGTGCAAACCGTCTTCATAATCCTAAATCAAATGGAAACCGGGACAGAATCAATGCTGTCATTGCAACCTTTGAAGCAGATTGGGCAAGTAGACGAAAATATGTCACAGTGAGAAAGCAAGACAAGACCGTTTCGTTGAAAATCGACACAGCCTCAGACGTCACATTGATTTCCCGCTCAACGTGGAAGCAGATTGGCTGCCCAACAGTCTATCTCACGGAAATGAATGTGCGAAATGCCTCTGGTGAACCACTGCGGATTGACGGACAACTTACTTGTGAGATTGATTTCAATAGTGAGCATGCAACTGGTTTAATTTACTTGACTCCTCGTGATGAACTTGATTTGCTTGGAATGGATTGGATCGAACGGCTAAATTTACTTAGTGTGACTTTGAAAGATCTGTGTTCAACAAAAACCGCAACTGTGTGCCAAACGAATTCTTCATCAAGAACTCCAAATCAGTTGGCTTCAAAATTGTTCACTGAATTTGATGCAATGCAGGCCAGACCTCCGGTACAGTTGATCCTCAATAGGAAGATGGAAAATCAATACAACCAACGCAACGGCGCTCGCCGAAGATCATTTAGGCCTGGTTAATACGTATGGATTACATGCCTTCAAGAACACGGATTAGTTGGGAAACCAGCGGTCGTAACTAGAAGACGCGGCAAGGTATTGTACGAAGTCCTGGCCGATGGGAAGCAGATTGTTACGCACACATAACAAATGCGAACAAGACTGCCCTGAAGAACCATCTGTTCCCAGTCACAGTCTTAACAAACTACTGGAAGTAGACCAACCTATCAGTACTGATGAACAAAGTCAAAGAGTCGACAACCGTTTTGCTGAACAACATCGCACAGACGAGACACCAGAAAGAAGATACCCAACACGAAGAAGAGCAATGGTTCAACCATTTCAAATCAATCCAAGAAACAAGGCATACATAGACCGAAGTTAAACGTCCTTTTTTCGCAGGGGCAGGTGTCAAGGTCGTTCAATCTAGGCACGCCAAACCTCACACTGCTTTGGAAGTATTGATCGTTTTTAAGCAATTGAAATAGCTAGCAGATTTGAATTAATATAGCAGCTTGGCTTTAGTAGCTTGGCTTCATTTTCGTTCATCTAATTGGCTAATTATTACATATATATAAAAATGAGATGTAATATAATGAACTGAAGCCATTTCTGTCAGTCGTCTTCTCCCACTTGCATGAGTGTTGGGTCAGCCGGAACTCGCTCTAAAATCACAACACAGGGTCACTGATTTGTCACATTTTCGTGACACGTGTGGGAACAGTTTCGACACGTCACAGATTTGACCTCACCACTGACGAGTTTTATACAGACGACGACCGTTTAACAAAGACCAGATCGTTCCATGTTAACGGGGCCAAACAAAAGTACAAATCAGAGCACAAAAATCGATACGGCTTGGTTTGGTTTGTGTGGTATCGTGTGGAGTTGACGGAAAGTGACGAGTTGTAGAAATATTTCGTCACCCGACTTAACCGCGAATTTGCGAGCCTCCCTTTAAAAATATTGTCGTAAAATTAATTTCACGTTGAGCATTTATCCGAGTAATTCCCGACAGTGGTTATCACCGATGGGTTGATCTAACAGCAGAAGCATAAATGCAATTCAAACGAAAGAATAAACTGTAGAAAATCCACGGGTAACGCACACAAATTAGGACACGTCGTATATGGATGATTCTAGTATGAGTAGATCCTTCGTAGCAAACTTTCTGATACATATACAAAAATCAAACTGATCGGTTGAAAACTTTGAGAGTTATATCCAAAAATATTATGGGTCAAAATAAATCCAATCGCACGTAACGATGCTCTATCATATAGTTATCGATTATAGTAAGGTGAAATTAGGTGTTGTGGCTGTGAACAGGTAAACTTGACCAACAACAATGGCATCAGAACCTGCGGAAACAATAGCTACTTCATATTCAATATTATATATGATATGAGAGAATATGCAATTAATATGGAAAATCAATCCACTTGAAACACAGATACATGGGTGAAATAATTGTTACATCGACAGGCGATCTTATGAATTATTCCATCACAAAGCAATATCTATAGAAACAAATATAACATAATCGATCACTTTCTAGAAAACAGCAGGAAATTAAACGGAAATGTGACTATTCACCTAATCTATAAAAACACTGGATGATTGGACGCAAGCGGTAGATAAAGGGTGAGGAATACATGCATAATACTTAGATATTTTCCGGAGTATTTGATCTTGTTAACCACAGCCTAATATTGCATCAGCTAAAATGTTCAGTATCACAGGAAAGTTGAGACGTTTGTCATCGGTACATACTCTGAAACCACGGCTTTTAAGAAAATGTCAGAAATGTCTTATCGCATAGTAGATAGCAATTAACGGACAACCAAACGTATTGCATTGAGTTTGAGATGGTTGAAGACGGCGAGAAATGTGTAGTAATTGAATAGTTGAATTGTGTCTAACCTGTACTAAACTCAGAAGTAGCAATCAGAAAAAGCAACTGATAACGAAATATATTCGAATATTGCGCGATTAACAATTAATGGCGTATTATAAAATTTACATGAATAAACAGTCATTGATTGTCCATAGTACAATTACCACAGAATGACAGTGAATGTCTTGAGGATATTGTCCACTTCTTGTTGAAGGACTTCTACGACTGCTTATTATGATGCATCTATAGCGAGCGAAAACGGATATTTGAAGTGAGCTGATAAGTTCGAAGCGGATTAGAGTTGCTACAATTATTCGATGGTTTCGTTTGTCATAATATATATTCACGTTCTTTTCCATGTAACACGTCAATCGTTGTAAAATTATAACACACTGTGTAATGAAGCGAATTTATTATTTAACCTAACCTAAAAACGACAGATTTGGCGGATAGAGCTAGAACATGGATAATCTTGGATAGTTGATAGGTTTTGAGGTAGGTGTTTTATACCGGAATTATCAATTTTTGTGTCCCAGAATTTCAAAAGAACTTACTCCAAACAGACATTTAACGGGATAAACCACAATGTGGTAGTGAGGAAGAAGTTGATAAACTTCATGAAAATGTTCAGTGCACAATCGATTAGGACATCATTACTGTGAACGAAAGATAGACTGAGAAAAACTTGGTTCATGAATCTCATGAAAGTCAGTGCAGCATTGCGTAGACCGAATTGCATCCTGCTAAATTTGAACAGACAAACTGAAGTTATGACGGCAGTTTTGAGAATATCTTTGTTAGCTACGGAAATTTGTTGGTATACACGCACTAAATCAAACTTTGAAAACTCATATTTTACGTGAGGAGACAGTGAGAAGACATTTATGTGTGGAATAGGATATGGGCCTGGGATTTTGATATGAGTTAAAGCCCGATAGCCACCACGTGATAGTGAGGCTTCCGGTATGATATTTTTGACCATATGAAGAGGTGTGGATCAGGATGATTAAGATGAACAGATTATTCCGAGTTGCATCATAATCTCCAATTGCGGATCAGCAGTTTCAAGTTTGTTTAGTGCCATTCTGCGTGGCCTAGTGAAACCTGAGGTCCACGAGTTAAAATATAGTACTTGATCCTCCAGACGAGTGTCCTGTACACACTGTTCGAAGATACACAAAACTTCCATCATGAGAGAAGCATAATAATTTGTTGTATCGGGAATCAGTTCTCCAAGAGTTTGTTTGTTTAAATTCCACAAATGTCCGATGGCGTTATTCTGTGTGACATTGTCAATGATTTTCTGTCGTAGCACTCGTTTGTCCTTAGTCAAATTATCAAATGTTGTAAAGGTGTGCGATCTTCTAGCTCAGCTCTAGTTTCAGCTGTGGAACCAATTCAATAGATTAATGAGGATTTGAGCTTATCGTAAGGATCTCCCTCGGGATGACTGTAAATTAACTCAGCAACTTCTCTGCCAGCGTAGGTTGGATACATTTCGACAACGTGTTTGTAGCGTGTGCGTTGTGTTCGAACAAGTTATGACTCGAATAGAGATTCGTGTTTTACAAACCAGAGACTGGAATACGTCGTGTCGAAGGAAAGCAAGGTAAAATGATTGATAAAATCGTCTTCGTTCTGGTCCTCGTTATCTGTATCACGGCTCATTGCGCGTATGCTGTGAATCAAATATAATTCGATGCATGTTCAAGCTCAACAATTTGAAGTCGATAGTGAGGAATAGATCGTAAGTCTGCGTGTGTTTCAGTTATATCCACAAACAATTTTTGAATCCGAGACAACCGCAGAAGAACAAGGACCGCGCTTGTACAAGGAGTATGTTGTTATTATATTTGCGTTTTAAATATAAAATTTTATTTACCGGATGAATAATGGTAACCGAGTTAACGAGCAGAAAATCAATGAAATGTGAGTGAGAAGTCTACAAGGAAATCCATGTATCAATATGCCGGTAATCGAAATGAAACGATAATGTTGAAGTTAAAAATTGAGACGATACAAAAGATACGAGTGTACAAATCACTACAACAGCAAATCGCCAGAAACCGGTAGTGGTGTGTAAGTGCGGGGAACGTGAGCAACCCATATTATTATTATTATTATTATTATTATTATTATTATTATTATTATTATTATTATTATTATTATTATTATTATTATTATTATTATTATCATTATTATTATTATGAATATTATTACTATTAAATATTATTATTATTATTATTATTAT